>CM068831.1:78337958-78585801 GCA_028554795.2 Sinohyriopsis cumingii
ACAAATAGGCAGCAAAAGGGGTCTGATGACCCCATAAAGCTGCACAATAGGTTTGGAGACTTTGAGGATGTGGATGCAGAAGAAACTGCTCCATGTCCTCAACGTGGCTCCAGACCTAACAAAAAATACACCCCCGTACTTGCTCCAGATAAATAACCAAACAGATTGCCTCTGCGAAAGGTCTAACCTACCTCCAGAATCTTCAATATAAACTTGTAATGAAGAACACCATCATACAATGGAACTGTAGAGGACTTAAAGCCAACTACCATGATATTCTTCTGCTTTTAAACGAACATGATCCTGCAGTACTATGTCTTCAGGAAGCAGTTTTGAAAGATACGAATAACTTCACACTTAAAAACTACTCCCTGTTTAACAACTACTCTCAAAATGTTGACAGGGCCTCAGGAGGAGTCTCTGTATTGTGAACATCCCCCTGCGGGTCCGGGGTTGTAGAATTGGCCCGACGTGCCTCGCTACGTGTCGTAAAAGGCGACTAAGTAGAGGCAACCTGTTTGCCGTGGGTTGCGTCCTGTGTCGGGGGGAGATAAGGATCCTGGTAGTTGAGCAGAGGCTTTCCCTGCAATACACTACTTTGGCCTCTACTTCTCTTAGACGGGTGGTCGGGATGGGCCCGGTTCCGACAAATCGGCTGGTCAAGCTGAGCCATAGGAAGCCTTTATTTACTCTCTCACCTTCTTTATCTGTCTCCTTGTATCTCTCTTGATACCACCGTTGCCCCTATATTCTATTCCTTTATCTTTCCCATTCCAAGTCTTAGAAGGCGGTGGCTTAACGGGTCAATCGGGGGGGGGGGGGGTAATTTTACCGACCTTAAAAATTCGCAACTTCAAGGTCAATCAAAGGTAATTTTATCAACTGAGTATGGCATCTGTGTATCCCTGGCACTTGAAAAGTGTCCCCTTGGTGCGCGGGGAGCACGGGTGCTGAATGTTTAATCTAGCCATCATGGATAATTTAAAAAAAATCAAAACAAGAGAAAGAAGCCTTTATCTGACTCGGACGACGAACCATGTGGTGTGGAGTCATTTCCACGCTTCATGGTCATACAGTCAAAAGATGCCACGAAACTGCTTACCTCACTCTCTCCGTTTGTGATCGAGAAAACAATTACAAGTCTGATTGGGACACCAAAAACCGTCAAAAAAATGAATTCGGGTTGCCTTCTTGTGGAATGTGAACGACGAGGTCAGACAGACAATATCAAGAAAATAAAAACTTTCTTCGATATTCCAGTGATCTCATTCACTCACACCACACTGAATACGTCCAAAGGCGTGATTCGCTGTCGTGACTTGGCTGGAGCCACCGACTCTGATATCATTGAAGGAATAAAAAATGAAGGTGTCACTGCTGTCCGTCGAATACGCATCAAACGTAATAACAACCTACAGGACACCAACACCATTGTACTCACCTTCAAAAAACCAACTGTACCCAAAGTGGTAAAAGTTGGCTTCTTGCAAGTGAAGGTTGAGATATACATTCCAAACCCCCTTCGATGCTATAAATGTCAAAAATACGGCCAAGATCGCTGCTCTAAAACCCAAATATGTGGCCGATGCGGAGAAAGTTCTCATCAGGAAGCTGACTATAGAGCAACTCCGCATTGTGTCAACTGTGGAAAAGAGCACCACGCAAATTCCAAGGATTGCGATACCTGGGAACAGGAGAAGGAAATTCAGAGGGTAAAATACACAAATAATATTCCCTATCCAGAAGCCAGAAAACTTGTACAGGCAAAAACAGCCCATCCTGGCCCATCCTTCTCCACTGTAGTGAAGAGCAATCCTAAGACAACGAAGGACGCTCAAACACAAACAGAAGCACCCGATTCAACACCAAATTCAACCCCCCCCCCCATTACCAAGCACAGAAAAACACGGCATCTACGCAGACTACATTTAATAATACCCAACCACCAAAATCACCAAAAAGTAAAAAATCTCACGGAAACAGACCACAAAAGTGGTCAGATGACCCCATCAAACTATATAACAGGTTTGGAGACATTGAGAGCATGAATGCAGAAGAATCTGCTCCATGCGCTAAAGGTAGATCCTGACCTAACAACAAAAAATTTACCCCCGTACTTCCTCCAGAGAAATAACCAAACAAATAACTTCTGCGAAAGGTCTAACCTAGCTCCACAATCTTTAATTTAAATTTATAATGAAAAACACTATCATACAATGGAATTGTCGAGGACTTAAAGCAAATTACAATGACACTCTCCTGCTTTTAAACGAACATGATCCTGCGGTACTATGCCTTCAAGAAACATTCTTGAAAGATACGGACAATATCACATTTAAAAACTACTCCCTGTTTAACACATGCTCTCCAAATGTTTCCCCCTGCGGGTACGGGGTTGTAGAATTGGCCCGACGTGCCTCGCTACGTGTCGTAAAAGGCGACTAAGTAGAGGCAACCTGTTTGCCGTCGGTTGCGTCCCGTGTCGGGGGAGGAAAGGATCCTGGTAGTTGAGCAGAGGATTTCCATGCAATAAACTACTTTGGCCTCTACTTCTGTTAGACGGGTGGTCGGGATGGGCCCGGTTCCGACAAATCGGCTGGTCACGCCGAGCCCTAGGAAGTCTTTATTTACTCTCTCACCTTCTTTATCTGTCTCGTTGTATCTCTCTTGATACCACCGTTGCCCCTATATTCTATTCCTTTATATTTCCCTTTTCCAAGTCTTAGAAGGCTTCCTAGAAGGTGGTGGCTTAACGGGTCAATCGGGGGGTAATTTTACCGACCTTAGAAATTGGCGACTTCAAGGTCAATCAGAGGTAACTTTATCAACTGGGTATGGCATCTGTGTATCCCTGGCACTTGAAAGTGTCCCCTTGTTGAGCTCCTTGGTGGACGGGGAGCACGGGTGCTGAATTTGTAATCTAGCCATCATGGATAATTAAAAAAAAAATCAAAATAAAAGATCGAAACCCTTATCAGAGTCTGACGATGAACCATGTAGTGTGGAGTAATTTCCACGCTTCATGGTCATACAGTCCAAAGATTCCACGGAACCTCTTGCCGACTATCTCCATTTGTCATTGAAAAGACTATCACAGGATCGATTGGCACACCTAAAAGTGTTAAAAAGTTGAAATCGGGTTGTCTTCTTATTGAGTGTGAGCGACGAGGTCAATCAGGCAATATCAGGAAAATGAAAACGTTCTTTGATATCCCAGTAACCTCATTCGCTCACACCACACTGAATACGTCCAAAGGCGTGATTCGCTGCCGTGACTTGGCTGGAGTCACCGACGCTGACATCATCGAAGGAATGAAAGATGAAGGTGTCACTGCAGTCCGACGAATACGTATTAAACGTAATAACAATCTGCAGGACACCAACACCATTGTACTCACCTTCAACAGGCCAACTGTACCCAAAGTGGTAAAAGTTGGCTTTTTGCAAGTAAAGGTAGAGATTTACATTCCCAACCCCCTTCGGTGTTATAAGTGTCAAAAATACGGCCATCACGAAGACCGCTGCTCTAAAACCCAAATATGTGGCCGATGCGGAGAAAATTCTCATCAGGAAGCTGACTGTAGAGCAACTCCGCATTGTGTCAACTGTGGAAAAGAGCACCACGCAAATTCCAAGGATTGTGATACCTGGAAACAGGAGAAGGAAATTCAGAGGGTAAAGTAGACAAAATAATATTCCCTATCCAGAAGCCAGAAAACTTGTACAGGCAAAAACAGCCCATCCTGGCCCATCCTTCTCCACTGTAGTGAAGAGCAATCCTAAAACAACGAAGGACGCTCTAACACAAACAGAAGCACCCGATTCAACACCAAATTCAAACACCCCCCATTACCAAGCACAGAAAAACACGGCATCTACTCAGACTACATTTAATAATACCCAACCACCGAAATCACCAAAAAGTAAAAAATCTCACGGAAACAGACAACAAAAGGGGTCAGATGACCCCATCAAACTATATAACAGGTTTGGAGACATTGAGAGCATGAATGCAGAAGAATCTGCTCTGTGCTCTCAAGGTAGCTCCAGACCTAACAATAAAAAATTCACCCCCGTACTTCCTCCAGAGAAATAACCAAACAAATAACCTCTGCGAAAGGTCTAACCTAGCTCCACAATCTTTAATTTAAATTTATAATGAAAAACACTATCATACAATGGAATTGTCGAGGACTTAAAGCAAATTACAATGATATTCTCCTGATTTTAAACGAACATGATCCTGCGGTACTATGCCTTCAAGAAACATTCTTGAAAGATACGGACAATATCACATTTAAAAACTACTCCCTGTTTAACACCTGCTCTCCAAATGTTGATAGGGCATCAGGAGGAGTTTCTGTTATTGTGAACAACAGAGCTCCTCATAGCTTCATTCATTTAAATACAAATTTACAAGCCATTGCTGTAAGCGTCACTCTGCATCGAGTGGTTACATTTTGCTCTATTTATTTACCACCAAACACTAACCTAGTACCAAACGAACACGACAATCTTGTTCAACAGCTTCCCGCACCCTTTGTTTTACTCGAGGATTTTAATGCCCATAACATTTTATGGGGATCAAATCATATAAGTGACAGAGGTCACAAAGTTGAAGACCTTATTTCTAGACGCGATCTGTGTCTATATAATACGAAAATACCTACATATTTACACCCAGGCACGGGTACATACACATGCATCGATTTGACAATTTGTTCTCCTTCGCTGCTTTTGGACTATGAATGGAAGGTCGCTGATGACCTTCACAGCAGCGATCACTTCCCAATCTCCCTTGTAAATCATAACTCTACAATTGATGAAGTAATTCCACAATGGAATTTAAAGAAGGCCGACTGGGCCAAGTTCGAAACACTCTGTAAAACCAGGCTGAATGAGGATACAGTTTTCAATGTTAACGACCCCATTCAGCATTTTACATCTATTTTAACCGACATTGCAGAAGAATCTATCCCCAAGTCCTCAACAAACTGTAAAAGAACCCTAAAACCTTGGCTCACTAAGGAATATAAGGAAGCCATACGGCAACGCCGAGAAGCCTTGAAAAAATTTAACAATCATCCGACGCCCGAGAATTTAAGTAAATATCGTATTCTCCGGGCCAAAGCTCGCCGCACAAAGAAAGTAAACGAGCATCATGGATGAAATATGTTTGCTCTTTAAACTCTCGTTCCTCAATTAAGAAAGTTTGGGACACGATCCGCAAAAAAAACGGAAAGAGAAAACACAATTCTTTCCGACATCTAAAAGTGAACAATAACAATCTTAGCTCAAAACTTGACATAGCAAATGTTCTTGCTGATACATTCTCTAAAAATTCGTCATCATCTAATTATTCCGAAGCCTTCCAAAAATTGAAAACTCAAAAAGAAAAGTCACGTTTAAAATTCACATCCAACAACTCGGAAAGTTACAACCAACTGTTTTCACTATCAGAACTTATGGAGGCTTTAGACAAGGCCCATGATACTTCCGCTGGGCCTGACAAAATACATTACCAGTTTTTAAAACATCTTCCAGAATCATCTTTAACATCTCTTTTGAAACTCTTCAATGATTTATGGATTACTGGTAACCTACCTAAAATATGGAAAGAAGCAACAGTAATACCAGTTCCCAAACCAGGTAAAGATAGCGAAGATCCTACCAACTATCGACCTATTGCACTAACAAGCTGCATGTGCAAAACAATGGAACAAATGATGAATTCTCGGCTTGGATGGTACCTGGAAACTAACAATTTAATATCTCCTTTCCAAAGTTCCCCCTGCGGGTCCGGGGTTGTAGAATTGGCCCGACGTGCCTCGCTACGTGTCGTAAAAGGCGACTAAGTAGAGGCAACCTGTTTGCCGTGGGTTGCGTCCCGTGTCGGGGGAGGAAAGGATCCTGGTAGTTGAGCAGTTCCCTGCAATACACTACTTTGGCCTCTACTTCTCTTAGACGGGTGGTCGGGATGGGCCCGGTTCCGACAAATCGGCTGGTCACGCCGAGCCCTAGGAGGTCTTTATTAACTTTCTCACCTTCTTTCTCTCTCTCCTTGTATCCCTCTTGATACCACCGTTGCCCCTATATTCTTTTCCTTTATATTTCACTTTTCCAAGTCTTAGAAGGCTTCCTAGAAGGCGGTGGCTTAACGGGTCAATCGGTGGGTAATTTTACCGACCTTAGAAATTGGCGACTTCAGGGTCATTCAAAGGTAATTTTATCAACTGAGTATGGCATCTGTGTATCCCTGACACTTGAAAAGTGTCCCCTTGTTGGGCTCCTTGGTGGGTGGGGAGCACGGGTGCTGAATTTTTAATCTAGCCATCATGGATAATTCCAAAAAAAATCAAAATAAAAGATCGAAACCCTTATCAGAGTCTGACGATGAACCATGTAGTGTGGAGTCATTTCCACGCTTCATGGTCATACAGTCAAAAGATGCCACGAAACCGCTTGCCGCACTATCTCCATTTGTCATCGAAAAGACTATCACAGGATCGATTGGCACACCTAAAAGTGTTAAAAAGTTGAAATCGGGTTGTCTTCTTATTGAGTGTGAGCGACGAGGTCAATCAGACAATATCAGGAAAATGAAAACGTTCTTTGATATCCCAGTAACCTCATTCGCTCACACCACACTGAATACGTCCAAAGGCGTGATTCGCTGCCGTGACTTGGCTGGAGTCACCGACGCTGACATCATCGAAGGAATGAAAGATGAAGGTGTCACTGCAGTCCGACGAATACGTATTAAACGTAATAACAATCTGCAGGACACCAACACCATTGTACTCACCTTCAACAGGCCAACTGTACCCAAAGTGGTGAAAGTTGGCTTTTTGCAAGTAAAGATAGAGATTTACATTCCCAACCCCCTTCGGTGTTATAAGTGTCAAAAATACGGCCATCACGAAGACCGCTGCTCCAAGAGCCAAATATGTGGCCGATGCGGAGACAATGCTCATCAGGAATCTGATTGTAGAGCAACTCCGCATTGTGTCAACTGCGGAAAAGAGCACCACGCAAATTCCAAGGATTGCGATACCTGGAAACAGGAGAAGGAAATTCAGAGGGTAAAATACACAAATAATATTCCCTATCCAGAAGCCAGAAAAATTGTACAGGCATAAACAGCCCATCCTGGCCCATCCTTCTCCACTGTAGTGAAGAGCAATCCTAAAACAACGAAGGACGCTCAAACACAAACAGAAGCACCCGATTCAACACCAAATTCAAACACCCCCCATTACCAAGCACAGAAAAACACGGCATCTACTCAGACTACATTTAATAATACCCAACAACCTAAATCACCAAAGAATAAAAAATCTCACGGAAACAGGCAACAAAAGGGGTCAGATGACCCCATCAAACTTTATAACAGGTTTGGAGACATCGAGAGCATGGATGCAGAAGAATCTCCTCCATGCGCCCAAGGGAACTCCAGACCTACAAACAAAAAATTCACCCCCGTACTTCCTCCAGAGAAATAACAAAACAAATTCCGTCTGCGAAAGGTCTAACCTAGCTCCACAATCTTTAATTTAAATTTATAATGAAAAACACTATCATACAATGGAATTGTCGAGGACTTAAAGCAAATTACAATGATATTCTCCTGCTTTTAAACGAACATGATCCTGCGGTACTATGCCTTCAAGAAACCTTCTTGAAAGATACAGACAATATCACATTTAAAAACTACTCCCTGTTTAACACCTGCTCTCCAAATGTTGACAGGGCATCAGGAGGAGTTTCTGTTATTGTGAACAACAGAGCTCCTCATAGTTTCATTACTTTAAACACCAATTTACAAGCCATTGCTGTAAGCGTCACTCTACATCGAGTGATTACATTTTGCTCTATTTATTTACCACCAAACACTAACCTAGTACCAAACGAACTCGATAATCTTGTTCAACAGCTTCCCGCACCCTTTGTTTTACTCGAGGATTTTAATGCCCATAACATTTTATGGGGATCGAATCATGTAAGTGACAGAGGTCACAAAGTTGAAGACTTTATTTCTAGACACGATCTGTGTCTATATAATACCAAAACACCTACATATTTACACCCAGGCACGGGTACATACACATGCATCGATTTGACAATTTGTTCTCCTTCGCTGCTTTTGGACTATGAATGGAAGGTCGCTGATGACCTTCACAGCAGCGATCACTTCCCAATCTCCCTTGTAAATCATAACTCTACAATTGATGAAGTAATTCCACAATGGAATTTAAAGAAGGCCGACTGGGCCAAATTCGAAACACTCTGTAAAACCAGGCTGAATGAGGATACAGTTTTCAATGTTAACGACCCCATTCAGCATTTTACATCTATTTTAACCGACATTGCAGAAGAATCTATCCCCAAGTCCTCAGCAAACTGTAAAAGAATCCTAAAACCTTGGCTCACTAAGGAATGTAAGGAAGCCATACGGCAACGCCGAGAAGCCTTGAAAAAATTTAACAATCATCCGACGCCCGAGAATTTAAGTAAATATCGTATTCTCCGGGCCAAAGCTCGCCGCACAATCAAAGAAAGTAAACGAGCATCATGGATGAAATATGTTTCCTCTTTAAACTCTCGTTCCTCAATTAAGAAAGTTTGGGACACGATCCGAAAAATAAACGGAAAGAGAAAACACAATTCTTTCCGACATCTAAAAGTGAACAATAACAATCTTAGCTCAAAACGTGACATAGCAAATGTTCTTGCTGATACATTCTCTAAAAATTCGTCATCATCTAATTATTCCGAAGCCTTCCAAAAATTGAAAACTCAAAAAGAAAAGTCACGTTTAAAATTCACATCCAACAACTCGGAAAGCTACAACCAGCTGTTTTCACTATCAGAACTTATGGAGGCTTTAGACAAGGCCCATGATACTTCCGCTGGGCCTGACAAAATACATTACCAGTTTTTAAAACATCTTCCAGAATCATCTTTAACATCTCTTTTAAAACTCTTCAATGATTTATGGATTACTGGTAACCTACCTAAAATATGGAAAGAAGCAACAGTAATACCATTTCCCAAACCCGGTAAAGATAGTGAAGATCCTACCAACTATCGACCTATTGCACTCACAAGCTGCATGTGCAAAACAATGGAACGAATGATCAATTCTCGGCTTGTATGGTACCTGGAAACTAACAATTTAATATCTCCTTTCCAAAGTGGCTTTCGTTATGGACGGAGCACCAACGATCATCTGGTTAGACTAGAAACATTCATTCGCGATGCATTTATCAAGAAAGAACATTTAGTAGCGGTTTTCTTTGATTTAGAAAAGGCCTATGACGCAACATGGAAGTACGGGATACTAAAAGACCTGCACGATCTAGGTCTAAAAGGCCGTCTGCCCTCTTTGATATCCAACTTCCTCTCCGACAGAGAATTCAAGGTACGAGTGGGCTGTACTCTCTCAGATTTGCACGAGCAAGAGATGGGTGTGCCCCAGGGCAGTATTTTATCTGTGACACTTTTCAATATCAAAATTAATAACATCACCAAGTGTTTGACTCCTGGTGTGGATTGCTCACTATATGTTGATGATTTTCTCATATGTTATCGGTCAAAGCACATGCATACAATTGAAAGACAACTACAGCAAAATATCAACAAGATTCAAAATTGGTCTAGTACGAACGGTTTCAAATTCTCGAAATCCAAAACGGTATGTATGCATTTCTGTCAATTACGACGACACCACGATGAACCTAAACTCACGCTGGACGGAACACCTATTCCAGTTGTTGAGGAAACAAAATTTTTGGGTATTATCTTTGACAGAAAACTGACCTTTATGCCACACCTAAAAAACTTGAAAGCCAAATGCTTAAAAGCACTTGACCTACTTAAAGTAGTAGCACACACTGACTGGGGTGCTGATAGAAAAGTCATCCTGAATTTATATAGAACGTTTATTCGCTCCAAACTAGACTATGGTTGCGTTGTGTATGGTTCTGCCAGAAAATCGTATCTTAAAATGCTTGATCCAATTCATCATCAGGGAATAAGACTGGCTCTGGGAGCATTTAAAACATCCCCGTGTGAAAGCCTTCTAGCTGAGGCGAATGAACCACCGTTATCGCATCGTAGAGAAATGCTTTCAGCACAGTATGCTCTCAAATTAAAATCAAACCCTCTGAATCCTGCTTTTTCGGCTGTTTTTCAACCCAAATACAAAACTTTATACGAAAATAAACCAAACGCCATACCTTCCTTTGGCATTAGAATATCATCCAGCCTTGACACTACAAATATAGATCTTTCAAAAATTCAGAAAACATCCATCTCCGAAACACCACCCTGGCTAATTAAACAACCAAAAGTACGTTTTACGCTACACGATGGAAAAAAATCCGAAACAAACCCTTCTATCTTCCACAACTCTTACCATGAACTCCTCACCGAATTTAAAAACTACACCAGAATTTACACTGATGGATCAAAGGATGAGGAAAAGGCTGCTGCAGCCTTTGTTTGTGGAAATCACACAACGCAAGTTCGCTTACCAAATGGAGCATCAATTTTTACAGCCGAAATCAGAGCAATAGACCTTGCTCTGCAACATATAGAAAAGAATCGTATTTCAAACTGTATCATCTTCTCCGACTCGCTATCAGTACTTCAGTCACTACACAATAGAAAACTGGAGAACCCATTATTGAAAAACATACTCGTAAAAAATACCGAGCTGAGTGTCTCCCACAATATAATATACTGTTGGTTACCTAGCCACATTGGTATTAAAGGTAACGAAAAAGCAGATCGCGCTGCTAAAATGGCCCTTTCTCAAGAACCATCTGATTTTAAAATACCATATACAGATTTTAAACCTTGTATCAGAAAGTTCTTACGTCAGAAGTGGCAGGCATCATGGAATGATGCTGTAAATAACAAACTTCACGCAATCAAACCAACTCTAGGAGAATGGACTCCTTCCTAAAGAACCATTCGTAGGGAGGAGGTAGTCATTGCAAGAATCCGAATTGGTCATACTTATATCACCCACACCCACATACTAAAAGGTGAAGACCCACCAGAGTGCGTTTCTTGCAATGAACCATTCACTGTCAAGCACTTTATAATAGAGTGCTTTGACCTACAACGTACGCGCGATCGTTATTACGTTGTGCATGATATGAAAGAACTTTTTGATAATATAAACATCACTCGTATTATCGAGTTCTTGAAAGCCGTAAATATTTACTCTAAACTCTGACTTTTATGCTATCACCTTGTGCAGTTTTATGCAATATACATTCCGTCCCATTTTAATACCTATTCATCTTTTTTACATCTCCCGTTGATCGGGAAGCTTTATTTTGCACCGTTACCATCTTACCGTTTTTAATTTCAACCATTTGTTCTTTTATATCGCTGGTCGATGTAGAACCTTTTATAAGTTTTAAAAGATTATACAAGTAACACTTTGTTTGGCGCTAAATAGCCTAAGAGTGCTGATGCGCCGTTAAAAAAAAAACAATCAATCAATCAATCAATCAACCTTTCCAAAGTGGCTTTCGTTATGGAGGGAGCACCAACGATCATCTGGTTAGACTAGAAACATTCATTCGCGATGCATTTATCAAGAAAGAACATTTAGTAGCGGTTTTCTTTGATTTAGAAAAGGCCTATGACGCAACATGGAAGTACGGGATACTAAAAGACCTGCACGATCTAGGTCTAAAAGGCCGTCTGCCCTCTTTCATATCCAACTTCCTCTCAGACAGAGAATTCAAGGTACGAGTGGGCTCTACTCTCTCAGATTTGCACGAGCAAGAGATGGGTGTGCCCCAGGGCAGTATTTTATCTGTGACACTTTTCAATATCAAAATTAATAATATCACCAAGTCTTTGACTCCTGGTGTGGATTGCTCACTATATGTTGATGATTTTCTTATATGTTATCGGTCAAAGCACATGCATACAATTGAAAGACAACTACAGCAAAATATCAACAAGATTCAAAATTGGGCTAGTACGAACGGTTTCAAATTCTCGAAATCCAAAACGGTATGTATGCATTTCTGTCAATTACGACGACACCACGATGAACCTAAACTCACGCTGGACGGAACACCTATTCCAGTTGTTGAGGAAACAAAATTTTTGGGTATTATCTTTGACAGAAAACTGACTTTTATTCCACACCTAAAAAACTTGAAAGCCAAATGCTTAAAAGCACTTGACATATTTAAAGTAGTAGCGCACACTGACTAGGGTGCTGATAGAAAAGTCATCCTAAATTTATATTGAACGTTTATTCGCTCCAAACTAGACTATGGTTGCGTTGTGTATGGTTCAGCCCGAAAGTCATATCTTAAAATGCTTGATCCAATTCATCATCAGGGAATAAGACTGGCTCTGGGAGCATTTAAAACATCCCCGTGTGAAAGCCTTCTAGCTGAGGCGAATGAACCACGTTATCGCATCGTAGAGAAATGCTTTCCGCACAGTATGCTCTCAAATTAAAATCAAACCCTCTGAATCCTGCTTTTTCGGCTGTTTTTCAACCCAAATACAAAACTTTATACGAAAATAAACCAAACGTCATACCTTCTTTTGGCATTAGAATATCATCCAGCCTTGACACTACAAATATAGATCTTTCTAAAATTCAGAACCATTCGTAGGGAGGAGGTAGTCATAGCAAGAATCCGAATTGGTCATACTTATATCACCCACACCCACTTACTAAAAGGTGAAGACCCACCAGAGTGCGTTTCTTGCAATGAACCATTCACTGTCAAGCACTTTATGATAGAGTGCTTCGACCTACAACCTACGCGCAATCGTTATTAGATTGTGCATGACATGAAAGAACTTTTTGATAATATAAACATCACTCGTATTATCGAGTTCCTGAAAGCCGTAAATATTTACTCTAAACTCTGACTTTTATGCTATCACCTTGTGCAGTTTTATGCAATATATATACCGTCCCATTTTAATACCTATTCATCTTTTTTATATGTCCCGTTGATCGGGAAGCTTTATTTTGCACCGTTACCATCTTACCGTTTTTAATTTCAACCATTTGTTCTTTTATATCGCTGGTCGATATAGGACCTTTTATAAGTTTTAAAAGATTATACAAATAACACTTTGTTTGGCGCTAAATAGCCTAAAAGTGCTGATGCGCCGTTAAAAAATAAACAATCAATCAATCAATCATCATCAGGGAATAAGACTGGCTCTGGGAGCATTTAAAACATCCCCGTGTGAAAGCCTTCTAGCTGAGGCGAATGAACCACCTTTATCACATCGTAGAGAAATGCTTTCCGCACAGTATGCTCTGAAATTAAAATCAAACGCTCTGAATCCTGCTTTTTCGGCTGTTTTTCAACCCAAATACAAAACTTTATACGAAAATGAACCAAACGCCATACCTTCCTTTGACATTAGAATATCATCCAGCCTTGACACTACAAATATAGATCTTTCTAAAATTCAGAAAACGTCCATCTCCGAAACACCACCCTGGCTAATTAAACAACCAAAAGTACTTTTTACGCTACACGATGGAAAAAAATCCGAAACAAACCCTTCTGTCTTCCACAACTCTTACCATGAACTCCTCACCGAATTTAAAAACTACACCAGAATTTACACTGATGGATCAAAGGATGAGGAAAAGGCTGCTGCAGCCTTTGTTTGTGGAAATCACACAACTCAAGTTCGCTTACCAAATGGAGCATCAGTTTTTACAGCCGAAATGAGAGCAATAGACCTTGCTCTGCAACATATAGAAAAGAACCATATTCTAAACAGTATCATCTTCTCCGACTCGCTATCAGTACTCCAGTCACTACACAATAGAAAACTGGAGAACCCATTATTGAAAAACATACTCGTAAAAAATACCGAGCTGAGTGTCTCCCACAATATAATATATTGTTGGTTACCTAGCCACATTGGTATTAAAGGTAACGAAAAAGCAGATCGCGCTGCTAAAATGGCCCTTACTCAAGAACCATCTGATTTTAAAATACCATATACTGATTTTAAACCTTGTATCAGAAAGTTCTTACGTCAGAAGTGGCAGGCATCATGGAATGATGCTGTAAACAACAAACTTCATGCAATCAAGCCAACTCTAGGAGAATGGACTGCTTCCTACAGAACCATTCGTAGGGAGGAGATACTCATTGCAAGAATCCGAATTGGTCATACTCATATCACCCACTCCCACATACTAAAAGGTGAAGACCCACCAGACTACGTTTCTTGTAATGAACCATTCACTGTCAAGCACATTATGATAGAGTGCTTTGACCTGCAACCTACGCGCGATCGTTATTACATAGTCCATGACATGAAAGAACTTTTTGATACTATAAACATCACTCGTATTATAGAGTTCCTGAAAGCCGTAAATATTTATTCTAAACTCTGACTTTTATGCTATCACCTTATGCAATTTAATGCAATATATATACCGTCTCATTTTAATACCTTTTCATACTTTTTCATTAACATAGGACATTTACATCTCCCGTTGATCGGGAAGCTTTATTTTGCACCGTTACCATCTTACCGTTTTTAATTTCAGCCATTTGTTCTTTTATATCGCTGGTCGATATAGAACCTTTTATAAGTTTTAAAAGATTACAGAAATAACACTTTGTTTGGCGCTAAATAGCCTAACAGTGCTGATGCGCCGTTAAAAAACCAATAAATCAATCAATCAATCCAAAGTGGCTTTCGATATGGCCGGAGCACCAACGATCATCTGGTTAGACTAGAAACATTCATTCGCGAAGCATTTATCAAGAAAGAACACTTTGTAGCGGTTTTCTTTGATTTAGAAAAGGCCTATTACACGACATGGAAGTACGGAATACTAAATGACATGCACGATCTGGGTCTAAAAGGCCGTCCGCCCTCTTTCATATCCAACTTTCTCTCAGACAGAAAATTCAAGGTACGAGTGGGCTCTTCTCACTCAGATCTGCACGAGCAAGAGACGGGTGTGCCCCAGGGCAGTATTTTATCGTGACAATTTTCAGTATCAAAATTAATAGCATCACCAAATGTCTGACTCCTGGTGTGGATTGCTCGCTATATGTTGATGATTTTCTCATATGTTATTGATGAAAGCACATGCATACAATTGAAAGACAACTACAGCAAAATATAAACAAGATTCAAAATTGGGCAAGTACGAACGGCTTCAAATTCTCGAAATCAAAAACGGTATGCATGTATTTTTTTCAGTTACGACGACACCACGATGAACCTAAAGTCACTCTGGACAGAACACCTATTCAAGTTGTTGAGAAAACACAATTTTTAGATAGAATCTTTGACATAAAACTGACTTTTATGCCACACCTAAAAAACTTGAAAGCTAAGTGCTTAAAAGCACTTTACCTACTTAAAGTAGTAGCGCACACTGACTGGGGTGCAATTAAGTCAACTCTAGGAGAATGGACTCCTTCCTACAGAACCATGCGTAGCGAAGAGGTAGGCATTGCAAGAATCCGAATTGGTCATAGTTATATGACCCACTCCCACATACTAAAAAGTGAAGACCCACCAGAGTGCGTTTCTTGCATTGAACCATTCACTGTTAAGCACTTTATGATATAGTGTTTTGACCTGCAACCTACGCGCGATCAGTATTAAAATGTGGATGACATGACGGACCTTTGTGTTTCTATACACATTACTCGTATTAGAGTTCCTTAAAGCAGTGAATATTTACTCTAAACTCTAATATTTAAGCTATCACCTTGTGCAGTTTTATGCAATATATATACCGTCCCTGTTTTGTTACCTTTTCATCATTCTTCATTAACATACAACATTTACATCCCCCGTTAATCGGGAAGCTTTATTTTTTTACCGTTACCATCTTATCGTTTTAATTTCAACTATTCGTTTTTTATATCGCTGGTCGATATGAGACTCTTTATAATTTTTAAAAGATTATACATATAACATTTTGTTTAGCGCTAAATAGCCTAACAGTGCTGATGCGCCGTTAAAACTAAATCAGTCAATCAATCAACCTTCGAGAGACAAGTGGGCCCTGTTTCAAACTTGAAGGACTTGTCAAATGCTACAGTTTACTTTCCAGAGACAAATTGACCCTGTTTAACAATTTAACATCTTGTCAGATACTAGTTTACCTTCGAGGGACAAAGGGGCCGTGTTTTAGAGTTGAACTGCTTGTCAAATAGTACAGTTTACCGTCGAGAGACATTTCGGGCCTGTCTTAAACTTGAACTGCTTGTCAAATACTTCAATTTACCTTCGAGAGACAAGTTGAACCTATTTTAAACTTAACTACTTGTCAAATCCTTCAATTTACCTTCGAGGGACTAATGGGCCCTATTTTAAACTTGAAGTGCCTGTCAAAGACTAGTTTACCTTCAAGGGACACGTTAGTAGTTAAGTGGGATACTATACGTACAATGGGAATTAGCATTACGGAGACCCCTGGGACAATATACGTACAATGGAAATTTAACATGGCGAAAAATCGTGGGTCAATATACGTACAAGGGGATTTAACATGGAGAAAAATCGTGGGACAATATACGTACAATGGAAATTTAACATGGAGAAAAACGCTGGGCCACTTTAGGGACAATGGGAATTTAACATAGAGTTTGGGTCTGTCTAGGGACAAGGGAAATTAACATGGGGAATAGAGTTTGGGCTTTTGGGATTTTTTTTTTTTTTTAAAAAGTTTTTTTAAATTTAAATTTAAATTTAAATTTAAATTTAAAAAAAAGGGGTAGGCAATGGAAAGGCTATCACTTTTCGAGAAATATGGCTGGCCCTGAAAAGGGCCTTTGGGTTTTCTTCTGCTTCTAGTTTCTTCTTTTTCTCCACCAAATTCTTATTTTATCTCCAACACTCTTTCTCTTCTTTTCTTTCTTTTTTTTTCTCCTGCTCTTCTTTCTTCTTCTCTTCCTCCTCTTCTTTCTTCCTCTTCTCATTTTCTTCTTCTTTTTCATTCTTTTCGTTCCATTTGCTTATTCTTATTCTTTCCTCTTCATCCTCCTTCTCCTCCTTTATCTCTTTCATGACACCACTAATCTTGTCCTTTACCTTTTTTAAGTTATTAATTTCCATCTTTACACGATGGGGACTATAGGAATAATGGTCTTCAACCAGTCTTATCAACATCTGCTCCATCATTCCTAAGTTGTCTAAAACGTCTTGTAATGTTTGTATTTTGTCCATTTGGTTAGAAGCCATCTTCTTTTTTATTCTTTGCAGAATGGTTTGAACGACGAATACTGTGGGTTCTTATACTTAAAGCGCGTACGTGAAGGAAAACATCCGCTTAAAACGTAAAATTGATCTTACCTAGATCATGACCAAACAACGCGCGGACGTGAAGGAAAACATCCCCTACTTTTTCATTTTATATAATAAAACCCAAACTATACTCTCCACATACGCTAAGAAACAATAAACAAATCCATAATCTACTATCCACACAATCGTACGTGAGCGGGTACAAACACAAACACACAAACACAAACACACAAACACATACGCTAAGAAACAATAAACAAAATCCATAATCTACTATCCTCACAATCGTACGTGAGCGTTTACAAAACCCAAACTATACTCTTCACATACGCTAAGAAACAATAAACAAATCCATAATCTAATATCCACACAATCGTACGTGAGCGGTTACAAAACCCAAACTATACTCTCCACATACGCTAAGAAACAATAAACAAAATCCATAATCTACTATCCACACAATCGTACGTGAGCGGTTACAAAACCCAAACTATACTCTCCACATACGCTAAGAAACAATAAAGAAACCCATAATCTACTATTCACACAAACATACCTTAGCTCTTACAAGCACCAACACACAAACACATACCCTCACACTATCTTAGAAAAGAGTTAGTGTTTATATTCACACTACTCTACCTACACATTGGCAAATTAATGGTTATTTCTTTTCTAGAGTATTGGGTAGCCCTGAAAAGGGCTGTTTTTTTGGAACTTCATGGACACCTGGTTAATGGTGGCACCTTCAAGGCCTGGCGCCACATACACATCTTATCCACCAGTTACTTTTTACTTTTTTGGGGGAGAGAGCAGAGGCAGGATATGTCGCTTCAGAATCCCAATTTTCACTCTCTGGGATTCTGAAATTTATTCTTCTTCTCTTCTTTTCCTTCTCCTCCTCCTCTTCTTTGTTTCTTCTCTCCTCCTCTTTGTATCTTCTTTCCTCTTCTTCTTTATATCTTCTCTCCTCCTCTTCTTTTTTTCTTCTTTCCTCCTACTCTCTTATCCTTCCCTCCTCCACAATGGCTTCCGCGGCCAGTTCATTCAACAGGCGCCTGGCATATTCCAGAAGCACATGAAGTTCCAACAGTTTAGACAGTCTCGTGTTCATTTTTGGTGTTGATCAATCAACAAGGGTAGCTAGACTGCCCAGCGAGTTTCAATTTATAGTGAAAGCGCGGACGTGAAGGAAAACATCCCCCTAAAAAACATAAAATTGATGTTACCTACATCATGACCAAAAACAACAACGCGCGGACCTAAAAGAAACACTCACTTTTTTATGCTACCCATCACTATTTTAAAATTTTTTTATAAATCACTTCATTAGACTATCCACATACGCAAAGCAATCCAATCTAACTCCAAATATACACCTCAAACACCAAAAAAAACCATGATTTTAATCTACTATTCATACCAACTTACTTAAGCACTTACTAACACACAAACACATACCCTCACATTTTTTAAAAAAGAGTTAGTGTTTATTTTCACACTACTCTACCTACACACATTGGCAAATCGATCGTTATTTCTTTTCTAGAGTATTGGGGTAGCCCTGAAAAGGGCTGTTTTTTTTGTTTGCTATGGCATTCTTTTTTAGTTTCTAAGAATGCGATGTCCTCTGAGGATAGACTTTCTGGCGATAGGTCTGCTTCTTCGGAAAGAAAAGAAGAACTCTTTGGTGTCGATACGTTTATGATAGAGTGCTTTGACCTACAACCTACGCGCGATCGTTATTACGTTGTGCATGATATGAAAGAACTTTTTGATAATATAAACATCACTCGTATTATCGAGTTCTTGAAAGCCGTAAATATTTACTCTAAACTCTGACTTTTATGCTATCACCTTGTGCAGTTTTATGCAATATACATTCCGTCCCATTTTAATACCTATTCATCTTTTTTACATCTCCCGTTGATCGGGAAGCTTTATTTTGCACCGTTACCATCTTACCGTTTTTAATTTCAACCATTTGTTCTTTTATATCGCTGGTCGATGTAGAACCTTTTATAAGTTTTAAAAGATTATACAAGTAACACTTTGTTTGGCGCTAAATAGCCTAAGAGTGCTGATGCGCCGTTAAAAAAAAACAATCAATCAATCAATCAATCAATCTTCTTAGGAGGATGAGTCGACAATGGATGGTTAGACTGGAAACAACCCGGTTCTTAAAGTTAAAGCGCGGACGTGAAGGAAAACATCCCCCACACGGTTTTTGAGTCGCAACGTTTAGTGAGTGTCATGAGAGGGATAGTAAGAAATGAAAGAGCATCAATCCAACATTCTTATAGCTAAACAAAAGACAAAGGCATTTTTTTTCAAAACACAACATTTTTTATTCAGAAATCACTTAACACTAAACAACAACTCTAACATTTTTAACAATAATCCAACAATATAACATCAATTTTTTTCAAAACACAACATTTTTTATTCAAAAATCACTTAACACTAAACAACAAGAACTCTAACATTTTTTAACAATAATCCAACACTAAAAGTTTCTCCACTAGGTAAAGAGGGATAACAGTCTTCCATGATTTCTAGTAATCTAGGATGACTTCTCTCAAACTGTTGATTTCTATGGTATTATCGAATTCTGCATACAGGATGACGTTCACCGTTTCATCAGGGTCTCGGTCTTTAAACTGAATTTCCACACGAATCTGGCCGGATTTTATAGGGTGGAAATGTCCCTCGTCGCTGCCTTGGTCTGGAGTGAAATCGAAAGCCCACAAAGCGTAGCCTCCTGCATAATCCTCGTACGTAATACCGTGACTGGTATTGGTTCCTAACTGTCCGGTGGCTTCGTACAGGGACAAGTACGATCTCAAGTAATTCTTCTTGGTAAAGTCAGGTTCGAAAGGTCGGGTACACAAGGTCTTGCCATCGCGACTGACTTCGATTTTGGACACGCCAAAGTGTTGAAAGTAGAAAGGATTTTTTTCGGCAGCTCCGTTGAAGGCTGTATTCTCGACGATACCAACGATCAAACGTTTGGGTAACTGTCCTTGGAACAGATGATCTTCGATCATGGATCGCTGTCCCTTGGGAATGGTGAAGGTTTTCACTTCCACGCGTCGTATGGGATACTTGGCGGTCGTTCTGCTCAACGTCTGACTGATGTCGTTTCCCACTTTAGGTAACACTTCCACACGGCGTACGTAGAGTCTGGCTTCTAGGATTTTGGTTTTGTAACCGTCACTATCAGCCGTCAAATGGAAAGCGGCACTGCTACGATTCAGTCTCAGGCGGACATCCACCCCGTTCAGCAAATACTTTTCTTGCAACCACATGTCCAAATGCAAACGATCCATCAGTTCTAAACTTGTGTCGGCTCCCGTGATTCTCTTTCTTCGTTCTACAAATCCATCATTGTTGTCTTTCTTTTCATCAGTTTCCAATATTTCAAACTTGGTAGGTTCGTCAGCTTCCCATACCACACAGGCATTGAGATGAGTGTTCTTGGCATCTATTCCGTACGTCAAGAGATTTTCCAGGTAGGCACGATAAGGGTAAGTATCCATGCTGCTACTGACCAGTTTGTTATTCAAGTACAAGTCCACTCCACTGAACAAGGAATGCATGAAATTGTTGACGGGAGCTATATTCTCACTGTCTTCTACTCCATTACCATCCTTATCTAGAACTTTGACTTTCAAGTACAAGTAACTGCTATTCAGATCGATATAATCTTCGGGCTGTCCTTTGATTTCAAACTCGATGGGAGCAGAATCGGCCAGTGAGGAGACGGGGTGAAATTCCACCCATTGGAATTCTTGCATCGTCATTATGGTGGGGGGCATGGCAAACAGATCCAGTTCCGTCTTGGAACAGGCGCAAGACTCTCGGTGCATCATTTTTTTGTTCTGTTCTTTCTCAATAATCGAAAACGTCTAAGTCTCGAACGGTTCTTCTTTTCTTGGCCTTTCTCGCTTGAAGTCTGGTGAAAGGGTGTTTTCTTCGTCGTCTCTTTCTGCCTTGTCCTTGCTGAATGCCTGACTCGGTAGCGTGCAGGGCATTTATAGGTGTTTCTCGTTGGCCTAAAATGTCTTTGCCCGTTTGCAGCAAGACATTTTTGCCTGCCCTCATGAAGGCTTCTTTAGGGTTTTGTTTGTCGATGATGACATTTTGGAGAAATTCTTTGCCTTGCGTCAGTGCCGCATCTTTCAAGGCGTGCAATCCGCGTGTCACCATCGGTTTCAACACCGGGGCCACCGAACGAAAGGCCGATTTTAACATGTCTCCTAAACCGTGTCCTCGCTGTCGAGCAACCCCTCGGTACACTGGATACATGACTTACTTACGAGTCGTGAGAGAACCGTTTTCGAAAATGGAGTTTCACCGTGACTTTTCCTTTGGTGAATGGAATATTTTGTCCCAGATCTCCTTTTATAGCAATGTTGACCGTGTCCAAATACGACTTACTGACAGGCAAATAGTGAGGATGGACAAATTCGCGGTGGACGTGGTAAGTGTTTCCACCTTCCTCGTCAGCGTTCGTGGCAGAATCCACTTTGAAAGGAATGACACGCAGTAACGGTACGGAGGTGTGTCCCACCACGTTGTACTCCACCACATCGGAATACACGAACATCAAATTCAGTCCTTGGTTCAGTTCTACCGGGGCACGAAATAACTTGCTAAAAGACTCGTTGTCGTAAACGATGGGTAATTCGTTTTTCTTGAGCATGGCCTTTCTCATGTCCATGTCTCCGCCCAACATGTCAAACAATTCAGGACAAAATAAAATGGACACGATTTTACTTCGTTCAAATTTCATCAAGAAGCGACGAGCTGTTTTGTGGTACTCCATGGTGACATTTTTGTTGACATGCTCCAAAGCTTTCAGAAACACGACATTAAACCTGGAGGTTATGGTGCTGACCAAATGTTGACCACTAAAATAATAGCCTGGGGGAATGAACAAGTGATAGGTGGTGTACTTTTGTGTACGGGTTTTCTTGTCATATTTGACATTGCTATCCATCCACTGTTGCATTTGCTCGTCATGAACTTCCACATCAAAAAAAATTTGATTGGGAAGGACATTGAGGACTTGGGTCGGGTGAATCATTTCTACTAAAGCCACTTCCCAATGGGCTTCGTGATCTAACTGGATGGCCTGAGGTAATTTGGCCGTGTAACAGCACAACGTGTTCTTGGGAAACACCTCCATGGAACTGTCACTGGGTAAAGTTAAGTAAAATTGGTTTTGGTGACTCATAATTCCAGAGTTCTGTGGCTGTCCGAGGGGTTACTGGACGTCAGAGGCGTGTCTCCGTCTAAAATGGGGTTCTGGTTGTGATTGAAGTGGTGACTGGCACTGGCACTGGACACAAGGTTCCCGGGGTTCCCGTTCGAGGTGAATTTCAGGGAGGGATTGGGAAGCAGGTAACCGATGCAACTGCTCAATAAAATGGTCCACAATTGTTTGTCTCCTTGTTGCAAACTCAAATTGGCGATGGCTGCCCCGATGACACAATACACCACGAAGATTTGGCAGAAAAAGACGATTTGCGTTTTAGGCACACGTTCTCCACACCACACCCACAAGGGTTGTTTTTGTAAATCTTGCACAGAAGAACTAGGGGAAGGAGGAGTGGTCGACGTAGCTGCGTCTGCTGTGTGAAAAGGCATGATGGTCACTTCTTTTTATAGTCGATGACTTGCGAAGCGTCGATCCAAGAATCAAAACTGGGCGGATATCCTTTCCAACGTACTTTGACTTCTTTGACACGTCGTTTGCCCACTTTACGGGTTCTGCGTTCGAGAATGCTTTCGATGTCGTACACGTCGTCTTCTTTTTTGGTGACACGTTGTAACTCGGGCAAATAAAACGTTCCTTTGAGCACTTCTCCGTTCATGTCTTCCAATTTATAGACGGCAGGATGACGGCCATGCACTCGTCCAGTGACGCGAAACAATTCGGTCGTCCAGTTAGGTAAGTAACCTTTGTCGAAAGTGCGTTTGGTTTTGCCAATGTGCACCCAATCTCCTACGGCCAACTCTCCACTTTTCTTGGGGACAGCCCTCGTCGGGGACGTACCAAACAGGCGCTCAAACACCAACACTTCGTTCTCGGGAGTCACGTCTTGCGGGGCACGTCCGATGCTTCGATGGTAAGATTGGTTGTACGCTTGCACCAGGTGCGGTAAGATGTCGATGTACTTCAGAGTGTGGTGATGCGTAAAATATTTCCACATGCGTTCTTTCAAAGTACGTTGAAAACGTTCCGCGATGCTGGCTTTGGTTTCGGGATTCTCGGTGGTAAAAAAATGAATGTCACGTTTCTTTAATTCTTTTTGGAAAGCTTGGTTCAGAAATTCGGTACCTTTGTCCGTTTGCCATCGAAGAGGGTGACGACCGCTTTGTTTCAACACTCGTTGCAGGGCTCGCACTAACTCGCTGCTCGATTTGGAAGTCAAGGGCACGACCCAGGCAAATTTGGAAAAGACGTCGATGACACAAAACAAATATTTGTAGCCACGATTGTAGCTGGCCAAATGAGAGACATCGGCTAAATCGGCTTGCCATTGATGATCGATGCCTTCCACTCGGGTGCGACTTCTGGCAAACTTGCGTCGAATGGGTTTGTGTAAAGTGTAGGTAGCTTGTTCTTGTAACCATCGTTGCACTTGAGGTAAACGGAGACTTTTCAGTCGAGTTTTGGCAGCACGATAGAATTTTTGAACTCCTGCGTAACCTGCAGGATGCGAGGGATCGTAGTAAATGCTGGCTAAGACTTTTTCCATTTTTTTTGTGTTGGTTGGTGTGTTAATAAGACACCCACTCTTGGAGGATGCTACTCTTTTTCTCTTGTGGTATTTTCTTGGATTGCAATGCTTTGCGTGTGCGGCCAGCAATAGGCGTCGAAGAGGAGAAGGATGTCTGAGCGGGGGATATCGGTTCTTGTTTCACTTCTGTCTTCACTTCTGTCTTCACTTTCTTTTTCTCTTGTGAGGAAGAAGGGTTGGCCATCATCTTTTTAATCCATCCAATTCTGGAGGTAGGTGGTGTTGTTAACTTGCGTACTTTTTCTGGTGGAGTTTGAAACCCTTCCTCTTCTTCTCCTTTTTCTGTCTTGGTCACGGGTACTGGTGGTACTGGTACTGGTACTGGTACTGGTGATGGTGCTGGACTTTTCATCAAGGTCTTAAAATCTTTCAGAGTGGGTAGAGCTGTTTCGTCTAAAGCTTTCTGGTGAAAGAGTTGCAGTCGTTGCAAGAGTTGACCGTACTTTTGTGATTTTTCTGTTTCGGACAAATCTTGGCGATCCATCAAGGACTGCAATTCGTGTTGTAACTGGGACATCTCGCTCAAGTGGGGATTGGGAGGTAAATGCGGGGTGCGTTGTTCTTGCCACCGATGGTATTCCATCCATCGTTTGTAAGGCACTAAAGCTAGTTTTCGTCCTTCCATGGGGTTGTCAGGGGTCGATTCTGAGATCTTGGGACTTCCGAAGGCCTTTTTATCTTGCTCCCACCAGTCCTCCCAACATGGTTCCCAAGACTCCTTTCAGTATGGGGCCTAACAAGAGAGGTAAAATACCTCCACGTTGCACTAACATCTTGTTTTGACGAATGGGAATTTTCTTTCGAACCATTTGGCGAAGTACGTGACGATGTTTGCTTAAGCATTGTTTCTGGTGTTTGGACAAAGGGATCGTGCCTTTCAAAACGTTCAAACAACATTCGCACACGGTATCGATGACCTCTTTGGAGGCCGTTTGAATGAGTTTTTTTCGTAGGGGTGGAGACGCTTTGGACAGGACAGATAACATGTCCCCATGTTTGGCTAAACGTGGTGGCAGTCCTTTCCTTTTCTTTCCTTGGGGTTTTCTGGAGGGTGACATCTTTGAGTCTTCAGGAGCACCGAAAAAACACTGATACTCGACTTGGTCACAGGCCTTTTTTATACTGGAACGCGTCGCCACTGATTGTCTTTACGTCGTATCAGTTTGAGGGCAGGCATGACACGTCGTGCAGGGGTACGCAACGGACTAAATCGAGCCAGTTCTTGCTTGGACAAATCCAGTAAACTTTGTAACATGCCCGATCTTTCTTGAATTTTGATTTTGGGAGAAGGTACTTTGTGAGCAGCAGCCACTGCCACTAAATTGGAAGGTCCTGCCACTGGGGAAGTTCTTTTGGGGGTCATCAACGGAGAAGTTCTTGGTGTGATCAACGTCTCCAAGTACTCTTCAGTTCTGGGTGTCATTAACGGAGAAGTGGACAAACGTGAAGCTGCCGGAGACGCAGTCACCGCTGTGGCAGGTCGTGGTTTGCGAGTGTAAGGTTGCGTCCTGGCTGAAGTGCCTCTCTTGCGACTAGTTTTCTGTGGACTTTTCTTTTTCTGGGGGCTTCTTTTCTTTTTCCGGGGTGGTGTCTGGTTAGAGGAGGGTCCTGCCACTGAAGAAGTTCTCCTTGGGGACCTGGTCTTTTTCTTCTTGGGGCTTCGTTGGACTTTTGTCTTGGGTATAACTTTGGGGGCATTAGGATCCCATCTTAAGAGTGAGCGAATGATGACCCCTCCTAGAGTACCGCTCCCTCCAGGTTTCAAAATGATTTGTTTTTTGGTTTGAGTGTCGATGCGGGGATCGGCCAGTTGGACCAAAGCGACTTTGTTTCGATCGAAAAAGCGTTTGGTTTGATGAGGAATCTGAATGATTCCTTGGAGTAATTGACGTGCCGTCACCGTGAACCATCGTAAGACTTCTTTGAGATTAGCTTCTAAGACACGAGCTCGTGTTTGTGGATCTTTTTCTCGACTGATGCCATACAAGGCACGAATCAATTTGGCGGGAAGATGCGACTGAAGGGACGTCATGTTCGCACTGAGAGTGAGACAGACGAAAAAGGGTCTGAGGTTTTTATAGATTTTTTATGGGGAGTGAAATGAAGTCGAGGACGGAGACGTGTACAGGACAGGCCCTCCGTCTTGGCACCAGTGGTGAAACAAGTGGGTACGAAATCGCAAATCCTCGGGAGTCTTAGGTTTCAAATCGACGAGTACATAGGCGTGTGGAGTTTGAGTGGCATCGTCGTACGCCTGAGTCAGCCAAGGCGTTCCTAACTGTTTGGCTAAGACTTGCACTTGCGATTTATCTCGAGGGCTTTTAAACAAGACCACGTAATGCGCATTGAGACTGATGGTGAGACTGATGGTGCGATGGGCTTTACTTTGTTGAAACAAATTTTGGGTGATGTAAACGACACTGGCATTACGGTGATGCCCTTTACGCGTGAACCACAGTTTAATTTCTTCTTCGTCTTCTCCTAACATGTCGTCGAAAATGACCAAATGGGTTAGACGGGAGTCAGAGACGATGCCGTCGTCTTCTTTAGGAATGCCTTCCACAAACACGATGGAATCGCCTTGACTTTCTCGCAAGAGGCTGTACGCCGATTGCCACTCTTTGTAACACCACACGATTCGTTGAGGGGGTCGATCGATCAAATGATGTTTATGTTCGATCAAACGTTTGACGAATTCGGTTTTGCCTGAACCGCTAGGTCCAGCAATGAGCATGTTAAAGGGATGGCGAAGATACAAAGCCTCCCAACTGGCACGATCTAAGTGTTAGTCGATGACTTTGACAGTAGAGGAAGAGGGAGCAGAGACAGCAGAGGTAGCCGTGGTGTGAGAAATGTCACTTGTGACACGAAAAACAAACAAGACAAGAGTTTATATACTTTTTCAGAACACGTTTATTGAATGTTTCAAACATGAATACGAAAGACAAAAATGCATAAAAGCCAAAGGATTAAGTAAAAGAATAAAAGGCACATGATAACCATGAACGTGGAATAAACACAAGTGTCTGTACAACATGTTTTGGGTAAAGTTCTAACCAGTTCTATAGTAGGGGTAAGGTCACACAAGTGTCCTCCCGAAAGGGTCTTTCAGGCCTGTCCACGACAGTCTTGTCCTGGGTGACGGGTTCTTCTGGCACCGTCACTAACACAGGTTGAAAAGTAACTTTTTTCCTTGAATAACTCTCGTGCATACTGGGCCACCTCTTGTGTCCAAGCCTCAAAACCCTGGTCTCGGTGATGTCCAACATTTGACTCCTAACCAATCTGGTTTCTTCTTCGTCAACGACATGGTAAGTTACTTCAATGAACAATGAACTATCGATCTTGCCTAGGGTTCCTTTTCATATACAGACCAATACCGACGTGACCGTACGGTAAGGTGAAGTGATTGGGAAGTCGCACTCGCTTCTGGTATACAATTTGATAGACTTTTTCCAAGGGTCGACTGACGATGTGGTGAGTGGGTAAACGTACAATCTTGTTCGGTTGATAGGTGGTCACTTTAAAGTTTCCATCCTCTCCCGATTGCAAGGCTTCTTTCAATACCCCAAAGTTGACCACTCGACTGGTACGATGATTCAGAGTCAGTCCTTTCACTTTGCACGTCGTGTGCACTTCTCCTTGTTTGTCCCGGTATTCGTAGCCGTAATTTTTGGGACCACCACTGACGAAACTTAGAATCTTGTCGTCGGGATGCTCGTCTGTCCAGTCTCCTTCGATGTCAGGGTGCTGTTGAATCGGGTGATGGATGTAAATGCAACTGTCCGTGTCAAAGTACAGGACGCGTTCTTCTAACAGTTCTAAAGCTTCGTACAATTTTAAGCGAGCATGAGCTGTCACGTAAGCCGCAATGATGACATTTCCAAAAGGGTCGTCTTGTACAAAGTCCAGATCTTCTTCGTAATTGACCAAGATCAAATCCTCTCGAACGACGTCCACGTGTTTCATGTATTTGGTTTTGTCGTGAATCATCTGGAAGTAGCGGGAAGGTTCTGTCAAATATTCCGTCTTGGGTAAACACGGTCGTTGTGCCATTTTACCCCACAAGCAATTTAGCATCACTTTGGCAAACGATCGCCTGCCTTCGTTTTTCTCGATGTGGTCTAAAGAGATGCCTTCTTGTGCGTAGTATTTCTCTTTGAATTGTATTTGGTCTTCGGGAGTGTGACACCAGGAAGGATAGCCGCTGGCTTCTTGTTTCAGTTTCAAAAAGGCATCGACGTAGTCGGCGAAAATGCCTTTCTGAGTAGGGTCACCCTTGTGGTACTGTTGTGTCTTGGGAAAGTGGCAAATTTCGTACACTTCTAACAGTTGGTATCCCATGTCCAGAGCTTTGAACAATTCCACGCTGACCCAGGTTCCCGTCAAGGCACGTTCTTCCTGGCTGTGATGGCAAGGTTGGTCCTGGTTGCACGTTTCGGCACAAGTACGGCACAGTGGAAACATCAGTTTGCCTTGACAATGGTGAGGTAAGACGGGATGGTATAGGTTCGTGGGAGGCAAAACTTTACACTTGATCAAGCCTTCGTATTGTCGAATGTTTTTCAGGTCGATGTGTTCCGTGAACAATTGCGGGTGCCCTACAGGAAAGCGACAATATTTGCACACGTAGGGATACAGCGAACACACGTCCAAGTATTTGATTTCTTCTCCTTTTTCTTCGTCGGCTTGGTACAGCAAACAGGTGGCATTGGTCCTTCCTCCGTACAAACTATCCCTCGGGTTCAGCGGGTCCATGAACTGGTAACTTTCCACGAGGCGTTTCAACTCGGGATCGGTTTTCAAACGGTGATCGTACTCGTGTTCCCACATTTCCACCACTTGGTATCCTTGCTGTTCTAACTTTAGGCGTCGCTGACAAGTGTCCTGGTACAAGTCTTCCATGGTTCGTTGCAAAAACTGATTTTTAGTGTCACGGTCAGGGTAACAGACGGGACATCCGTGAAATAAGCAACCGTTAAACTCGTACACGATCTTGGCGTTTTCTAAGTCCCAGCCATCTACCGAATACGTTCCGATGGTCTTTTCGCCTCCTCCGTTGCGGGCATGCTGAATCCATTTGTCTTCCTTGTCGCACAAGTAATGTAACCAACGTAGGGCTTTGACCGAGTATTGACGCTTGACATAGTGGGTCGTTTGAGGACTGATGACAGCCACGGTGTTTTCAGGCATGAATCGTTGGCGGTACACTAAGGAACACGCTTTGGCCATGGTGCAAGCTTCTTTCAAAGGATCGACCCCTCTGTGTTCCATGAACAGTTCTCGAAATTTTCCACAGCAACGCCGTAAAATGTCCACGTCGGAACGACAATACTTTAACATTTCTTCCTGAAAGTCGAAAGGGTCCGAGGCGTGAGCTTGGTGCCAAGCGTAGAAAGCTTCTCGTTGTTCGGTACGCATGTTTTCGGGGTCGTAATAGTGAGCCTCAGGCAAATGGGGTAGAACAGCATGTTGATTGGCTTCCGTATTGAAAAAGTGTGGAAAGTACCCTTTAGCCATTTCTGTCATTCCAAACGTTTTAGGCATTCGGCTCAAAGGCATGGCCAAGTAACTCATCGAATCTTTAAACTGTACTTGTCCCACTTGCATGAAAATGATTTTGGCTCCGTTCAAAATCACTTTAGGACGTTCGGTGCCATGTTCCGTATAGTACCTCAAAAGAAACTGTCCATCGTATCCGGAGAAATTGTGAGCCATCACCGTGGCATGACGATGACAATCTCCGCAACGTTCGATGTCCTCTTGGCTCCACGTCTTGTCGATGGGGTCTAAGACCCATTGGGCAAAATCGGCTAACGTGTTTGGTCCCCGAAAGATTTTTTCACGTCCTCCAGGAATCTTGCTGCAGTGAGGGCAATGACTGAAGATAGGTTCTTAAATGCACTTCTCGCACGCTCGATGAGCCACGCAGAAATTAGGGATGTGAATGCCAGTCTCTTGCATGCATTCGAAATCGAAAAAGATGAAATTGCCTTTCTTCTTGTGACCGTCCTCTTTCTCTGGTGGGGGTTGTTATTTTTGCACGTAACATTCGTGTTCCAAGTCCACGATGTGGTGACAAATGTGACATTTTTTCTTTCCTCGACATACGTGTGCCTTGGCATTGTTGGTAAGTATGCCTTGTCCACACGTAGGGCACAATCTCAGGAGTTGACAAGCACATTTCTTCTGTGAACCTTGTGTTTTCAAATGTTGCTGGTAACAGGCAGGGCTGACAAACGTGCGCAGACAAGTCGAACAAGGCACTGGTTCTTCGCTCAGACAGGGTGGAGAGGCCAAACATCCTGGGCATTTCAATCCACAATGCTTGTGTTGCTCTCGATTGTTATAACCATAATCACATTTCTCACAATAATAACCGTATCCCAGGAATCCGGTGATACTGGTAATGGTATCGAAATGGTCATCGTGATGATAAACATGAATGTATTTTCCGTCCTTAAAATCCTGGCCTCGAAACAACAGAGACCCGCGCATTTCTTGAGGGTGCACTTTCAAGGTGTAGCGTGGAGCTAGGGCATCTTGCAATTTTTGCGTCTCAGGAATGCCACAGAGTGTGTCTTTGGACAGGCCAGCTTGTTGCAACAGGAGTTCTGCTTCGTTTCGTTGTTTGGCTCGATCGGATCGTTGAATAGTGTTCCAGGTTCTTTTCCATTCTGTCGTGTCGTTCTTGTTGGCATAGGTTCGTCCCACCACGATGGCACGGGCTAAACACATCTGGTCATGAGGATTGTGAATTTGGACAAGACTACGCTTAATGCTGCGAAGCTCGTTCACCAATAACATCTTTTTGCGTCCTGTCCCTTGAGGAAGAGAGACGTGGGCCATTTTCAGTGTGGCTTTACCATCGGTGATGTCAAACTGGTCATTAGATTGTTGTACGTGTTGAATCTTGTCCATGATTTTGGAAGGGGTTAGTTCTGCAGGTCTGCTAAACTCGATCCAAACAGGGGATTTCAAACCGTCGTGATCTATGGATAGTGTCAAGCGATCGTCTTCTTTGGGTTGACATTGTCGCTTGAGTGCGGTGAGCAAAGAATCCCACATCTCGGTGATGAACCCTTCTGCTTTCTCCAAGGGTACGTCGGCCTTGAAATCTTTAAACTTCACCGTGTAGGTGTAAGCCGTGGTTCTAAATTTTCTAGAGGAGCGCTTTTCCGTCTCTCGAATGGAATAGTATTTTTCAGGGTTGACTAAGGGTGACGAACTTGGTTTAGAGGTTTCAAATTCTGGTTCACTCATGTCCTCTTCAAAATCACTGGCATGAATCTGTGCCAAGATTTCAGCCCTGGTACGAGGCGATAGATCACGTTTCTGCCTCTTACTTTCTTCTTCTTCTTTCTTCTCGAATGAATGGAATCGTTTCATCTTGAGTGCAAAACGTCAAATGACTCAAGTTTAAACACCATAGACTAATTTATAGTCTTGGCAAACCAGCGTATATAAAAAGGGTGTGTGTCTTGTCCTTTCACTATTCATTTCACTCTCAAGCTGAGCACAACGATGGAAGAGACTACCCAGATGGAACGTTTCGTCAGAGCTTTGCGAGGGGTCATTAGAAAATTCTCTTCAGACCAGCCGACAGACTACTCTCCTTCCTTTCGAGATAAAAGTCAAGATACTTGCTATATCTGTCAGAAGAAAGGGCATTGGTCTTCAGAGTGTCCAGACCGTCAAAAAAGAACAAAAACAGGGGCTAAAAAAGACAAAAGTCAAGATACCTGTTATTATTGTAAAGAAAAAGGACATTGGTCTCCAGATTGCCCAAAAAAGAAACAAGAGGAGTCAGAAGAAAAGAAGGATTCTTCAAAAGAAGAGAGGGATTCTTCGGAAGAAGAGAGGGATTCTTCAGAGGAAGAAGAGGAAGAAAGAAGACAATTATATTTAAAAGAGGCAAAGAAACAGGAGAAGAAAAGAAGAAGGGAAGAAAATGAGGAAAAAACGGTGAAGAAATTCAAAAAACAGAGAGACTAAATAATGAAAAGAAGAAGTGTTCGAACTTTTTAAAGTGTTCTGTGGTGAATTGTGAATTGGATTGTAAAAAAATGGATAAAAGAATACATGAATGATATAAGGTAAGTGTCTTTGAGTTTTGATTTTAAAATAAGAAGCTACACTCACTCACTCATACACAGACACGTACTATAAGGGTAAAATGGGTGGGTTTATTTTTGAGTTATTGGCAAATTGAAATTGTATTTCTTTTCGAGAAATGTGGGTGGCCCTGAAAAGGGCCTTTTTTCTTTATGGTGTAGGAGTGAGTTTAACCAATCAACTTTAACTGCCTTAAGCCTTTGCCACGGCCAAGGCCTACTTCTGATGATTGGGTTGAAATCACTAAGGGTGGTACGACAGGCTTAGTCACAGGGTTGGCGTGTTTAGCTCGGGAAGGTCGTATTCTCTTCGGTCGTGATAAAGAAGTCTGATACATTTGTTTCAGACTTCTTAACTCCGCTAAAATGTCCAACAGTACCGTAGCCGTTTGATTTTCACCCTCTTGTTTCTTTGCTGCTACTTCTTCTTGCTGTTGTTGCTGTTGTTTTTTTCTTACCTCTTCTTGTTGCTGTTGCTGTTGCTGTAGGAGAAAAGCTTGTTCCGCTTCCTTTTGTCGTTGCATAAATTTCTCCAATTCTTCTTTCTGTCTCTGTCTAAAATTCTCCACTTGCGGTAATGAAGAAGGTAACGAAGGTTCCGGAACAAATTCTTGCGAGGTAAGAAAATCCACAAAATCCCAATGTACCTCTTCTGCAAGTAAGTCCGGGTTCCCTTGGGCAGTCTCCCCTGCTGGTGCACCCCAATGGATCGTTTTCTGAGTTTCCATCATGTTGAATCACTGTCGCATAGATTGACTGCACACAAGCGCTAGCGAATCTATATAGACCAACTGACGTCACAGACTACTCTCTTCGGATTGGATGCGGGCTGACTGAATTTTGTAACGCGTGTTTGGATTGGTGAATGAACTCAATCCGTTTTAATCCTGCCTCTACCTATAAATAACCGCAGTTCAGTGCATTGATTCACCTGTTCTCGTCGCTTCAAGATGTGGACCGATGTGCAATCTTCTACGCTTGTGTCTTGCATGATGTTCCGGACGGACATACCCATGTATGTCCGATCCAAGTGGGCCGTTGTCCACAGGACAAACACCAGCCTGTGGATACGTAGGATCTACGTAGAAAGACAAGGATGCCTGAAAAGAGTGCTGATTTACGGACCAACAGTGAGACGTAGCCTAAGGACAAGAAGAAGACCAATGCGGTACCATTTATGTTAATGAATACATTAACATAAACCCAAAGGCCCTTTTCAGGGCCAGCCATATTTCTCGAAAAGAGATAGCCTTTCCATTGCCTACCCCGTTTTTTAAATTTAAATTTAAATTTAAATTTAAAAAAACTTTTTTAAAAAAAAAAAAAAAGCCCAAAAGCTCAAACTCTATTCCCCATGTTAATTTCCCTTGTCCCTAGACAGACCCAAACTCTATGTTAAATTCCCATTGTCCCTAAAGTGGCCCAGCGTTTTTCTCCATGTTAAATTTCCATTGTACGTATATTGTCCCAGGGGTCTCCGTAATGCTAATTCCCATTGTACGTATAGTATCCCACTTAACTACTCACGTTGGCCCTGTTTCAAACTTGAAGTGTTTGTCAGATAGTACTGCTTACTTTCGAGAGACAAGTGTGCTCTGTTTTAAACTTGATCTTGTCAAATACTACAGCTAAGCCTGTATTTACTGTTGAGTATGTAATTTATATGTATCACTTCCTAATCTGAGTAACAACATATGTTTCTTGGTGCATGTTAACACTTCTGAATATTCATTATATGTGTGTGTGTGTGTGTGTGTGTGTGTGAGAGAGAGAGAGAGAGAGAGAGAGAGAGAAAGATAGTTTGCTCGAAATATCAATTTGTATTTTCATATTTATATTTATCAATATACAAACGAGTCTGGATTGCTCAGTAGGTAAGCATAACTCCATTACATGGTGCCAGGTGGTGTTGAAAAGAATTTGTAAAATCCTGTCAATAATATATAATTTTATATATTAAAAAAAATGAGATGCACATGTATCCACAGGCCACACGGTTCTTATGTTCTTGTATCTTTCACCAACTTCATTATTGCCTAGGTATCTCTATAACGACTAATAGTGTTTGTATGTGTGAGTGTGTTTACGTACGTGTGTATCTATGTACGCATGTATGTATACGTGCGTGAGTGTATGTAATTATGGTTGTATGTATTATAATATAAAGAGAGAACTATTACTAAGAGAATATTGCATTATTCACTGAGAGACCCATGACTAACAAAATCTATGACAGAAAGAACGACCGGTGAGTAAGGCACAAACAAATGAAGTAATCGGTTTTCAATCCATTCAGTGCTGTTAGCTACCAATCGTACTATTATCATGTGACTTGCATCTTGATCATGTGACTCACGAGCTTTTAAAAAATGGCGGACAGAAAGCAACGTGCGCGAATATTAGTACTAGGGGGTATGTAAGCTTTGTTTTTGTTTGTGTACATGTTTATCTTTTAAATGTTCCATACAGATTAATTTTGATATATTTTGTGTTAATTATACATAAGTCATTTTGAGGTAACAATGTACATGTATGCATACATTACACTTCTCACACGGTTGATGAATGATCAAGGTTGGCTGCGATGATATTCTATAGTTGATACATTTAACGATTAAATTTGTAGTTTTTCTCCAGTACTTTACAGAAAGATATCAACATTTATCTACGATATGAAATTATGATACATGATTATTCATTTAAACAATTATTTCTAATTGTGGTAGAAATGACATAAATTATTGCCAAGTAGGAAGTGGCTGTTGTCTAGAGCTCACCTGGGTGTAACCCTATAAGAATTACACATCTTTTATACTGACAGGGGTGCACTGGGTCTGAAATGATCGCAGATAATTTTTCCATTTTGATACACATATCGTTACAAGATGTGTTTTGCTAAATAACACAAAACATTGTTTGGTCTTGACTACTTTAATGGCTAGGTTTAATTTACCCAAAACGGATAATAAACACCCACACTAGTTTCTCATGCTAATGTTATCATAAGGCATATAGGGTTACAACTGAGTGAGAGCCTGGAGCTGACCATAGGTGACCTGTAACTGTCAGACCATTTGTAGCAACAGAACGCTAATACCGTATATTGCCACAAGAGGTAAAGAATCTATACAAACAAGACCCATAGAAGTAACTAAGCATCAGCAATGATGGATTAGTCAAATCCCTTTTTCTTTTTTATATTGACATTTCATCATAGATGTGCATTGACACTTGTTTGTGTCAATAAAAAATAAGAAACTCTTGGCAACACCCACAGCCATTCAGAAAGTTAAAACAAGGTGACTACAGTTTACAATCTACCCCTTGTCAGATCCCTTCATTAAGTCCATGCTAATTTTGTTATCAAGTTGGCACTTTCACTTACTAATAACACATATCATTGTGACAGAGATGTGCCAAACATGTTATCCATGTACAGTTTATATACTTCTCATTCAATAGCCACTGTTAGACCATTTTTCCTGTTGCTTCCTATCTTGTCTACTTGGATCAGATTTGGCAGCTTTTAGTATGTCACACAGTGAGATATACATTCAATCCAGGTCAGTGGTTATTGTTTGTTGTAATCCACATTAAACAACAACTACCAATCAGAAGTGAATGTAGTTTATTAACTGTGTAACACACCTTAAGTGTTGGTATCCAAACTCAATCCAAGTTTACACAACGCAATATGAAAATGTCTGTTTTGAAGATAACATAATAATACCATAAACATAAGTTAAGACATGAAATTAGTAAGGAAACATTTTTATGCATTCATACCATGTAAAGGAAAGGGCATGGTGACTAAGTGCATCTGAATTAGATGCATCAAGGACTAATAGGTAGTCAGCTTGGAAGTATTTTGTTATCTTGCCAAGGATGAAAATGGCATATCAACTGATGACTTGTCTTGGTATGTGTCACCTTATATGAAATGGCACCACCATACTATTAACAGCCATTCTGAAGAGGACATGACTGTGAGGTTGACATGTGTATAGATAATATATTGTATCATGTTGTGTATTGTGATATCTATTGATATTCAGCATGAGTGTGTCATTTTCACCACCCAACCCAACTGCTAAAAAAAATGGTTGCGACAAACCTTAGTTATAGCACAAGTCGCAAGGGTCATGTATGGGCATTTACTCATTTCAAATTGAATATAAATGTTTCTTTTAAAATTTGCCACTAATTATCTTTATCCTGAGTCTATTAAATCCTGATAGTTGAATGCTCAGCACCTTAACTGTCACCAAGAAACTTCCAGATGAAAATTATCTATTGCTATGGACTTTAACACTGGTGGTTATGTACTAAACTTGGGTCAAAATAAGCTTATCAAGTGGAATCGTCACAGTCGATGGTAGTATCAATTTGTTTATCAATATGCGTAGCTTTCATTGTGACATTGCATCATGTGACATTCAGTCTTGATTGTACATAATCAGAGATCTCACTAGGATTTTAAAACAAGGAGTACCGGACTCCCAGTTTGGTAAAAGTAGGAGTCCCATCATCAAAAGTTGCAGTCCCTTCTTTCCTACAGAATCAACACAGACGTGAGTGCATCTATTTTTAGATGGAGAGGTTTCCGTAATGTAATCACTCACTTTAATATAGCTTTATTACAACAGTCCATTGACAGGATTGCAAATTTATGGTTTATTTATTTGTCTATGTCCTTGTAGTAATATTAGGCAATGGTTAAATATTATCTGATTTGCTTTTTTTCCCGTATTTTCGCAAATACGTGTCAAGTCATAAAACAAATTAGACCTTAAAGCGCATCTCATGAATTCCACAACATAGCATTGTCCTTTACGTTTCTGACCTTCATAATTTGCAGTTTATAGTTAAATCTTTAATAAAATAATACCTTGGCTTCACTTTCAATGATTTGTATATTTTTCTGTAATTATTTGCCCAATGATGTACGAAAACAGACAATCTAATAAACTTGTACATCCCAGACTTGGTGAAGTCCGCCAATATTTCCTGTTAGGCCTACTGGTTCACTTACAGTTTCAAACTAATTTTATGACGAAATAGTGTACCAGAGGCAGTTAATATATATCCAGATCACCAATTCTGATCTTAAAAAACATGTTTGTATGTTTTATCATCAAAGGATACCATGCAAGAAATGTACAGTTGCTACCTTACTCGAAAAAGAGTTAATGGTCAATCAGATATCAAAACATATGCTTGTGAATGGGCAGGAATTTGTCAATGTAATTGATATCAGAACTTGGCCTAGCCTCTGATCTATTGATGAATACATTTCGCTACAAATACTAGAACTAACTGGGCTAAGGCGAGGGGCATTTTAAAAAAAAGTATGGTCAGTCACTGTACCGAACTATCAATTCTAGCAGCTTTAGCACTCTTCTAAATCTCGTTACAATCTTCGTAAGTTTGCCGTTTAACCCCAAAATACTTATCCAAATTTACGAATGGCATTTTGTCTAAGTCTTAACATGTCTTGATTCTTGTGCACTACTTATTCCGATACATTCGGCAATGAACATAGTAACGAAAGCTAAAGTTGTTTATTTGATGTACTTTTATAGATGACCACGTGTACGTCTCTGGGTCTTTCTGACTCTGAATTCAATCACTGTAAATATCAGTACATTGTTGCATCCGGCTGCCAGTCAAAGCCTTTGAACTGGACACCCAGCTATTGCATCATGTTCTTTTAAAAAAATCTAGATACTTTTACTTGTTATCTTCATTAAAAGTGGAGCATAAAATCAATAAATTGCAACACTGTGCAGAACTGGTTTTTGTTCAGCAGCTTGGAGAGACTGGCTTGCTTGTGGACACCAATGTAAATAATTAGCCACATGTTTTCTCCTTGACTATATGCTCAAAAATAGGCATGTGTGCAGTAGCACAATTATCACTGTTCAATCCAAGATTTAGATTGTTATTTGGTATCCTTCTTTATATAATACAGTCATCACAGGGTTCACACACAATCACCTGGGGAGAGTGCATACTTGTATAATTGTATTGCTTTGCTGCATATAATATACAGCATGTATATAATATAGAACAAGTATGTTCTTAGATGCTACATTTATATCCAAGTACAGGAACACAGTAAACTGACGGTATTTAAAACTAATAAAATTGTGTTGTCAAGTAGCTCTCAATAGATAAATTCGATGAAAAATATTGGTGCTAAACAGGTGGCAAATTTTTCTGATAGACATAAAGTTAATATTTTACGGCATGCATATTCAGTACATGGTATTTTTTAGTAGTCATTTTCACCAGTAATCCTAGCAGTGGTGATATGAGCCATTGCAATATAATAATTTTCTGTTTTTGAAATATATGGACCATTTCATTGTTGGGATCAATGGATTATCCCACATCTAAATAGTTTCTTCCCTTGTATGTGCATAATTTAGTATTTAAACTCGATCACTGTCTTTAGGTTTGGTTTTTGTAGGTTGATTATCTGAATCAAGTATTGAGCATCAGTTTTGTCAATCATTGCATCACATATTGTGGAATTTAATGGGATGAATAATTAACATTCCATATTGCAGTACTAACCCGTTTAGTTTCTTAGGTAATATGCACCAGCCAGGAAAGTTAGTGCCATATAGCTTTCATATCACCATATTAACACTGGAAGAAAACAGATTTTGATGAATGTTGGTAGTGAGTTAAACTACTTTAGAATCCTTGACGAGACAACAGTTTGTTTGCATGTTCTGCCAATTTGGATGAACAGTTTAATAAAAGCACTAAAATGCATTGCTTCATTTTGCTTGTATGTTGTTTTGACATATAAAGGTTAAAGTGGCAAACAATTACATCATCTTGAGTAGAGTAGATGAATGACTTTTAAATTGCTTCCTGCATATATAACAGAATGGACCTGGTATGCAGAAATTTTAATTACACTTGTCATCCAGATTGCATATATCCCAATTATTGCACTTGAATTTTACATACCATATATACCCTATTAAAAAACTCAAATCCAGCAGCAAATAAGATAGACCCTGGTCTGTCATCACATAATGTTCAGATTAGGGTCCGTGTTGTCTGTTCTAATGATTATTTCTGACAGGCAGGTCAGCAGATTAAATGACAGCAAAGCTGTATCCATGCATTTTGTGTTTTTACTCGACTTATAAGCAAGTATATACAGTGACTTAGTTTTTTGTATAAGTGTTATAAGTATATTTAAAATTTGATATTCCAAGTATGTATTAGACAGGCGGTCTAGTACTTTTTTAAGTACATGTGTCTGAATACTTTTGATGGTTGCGGATTAACCAGTGCATGCTAAAATAAGGTCCGGTCAAATGAAAGCTGAAAATTCTTGTCGAGCCAAGCAAGCATTGCTGATAAAATTGAGAAAATATTTTTAAAAATTATTACTCAGATTTGTAGTCAAAAAGCAGAAGCACTAAATAAGTTGTTGTGAAGAACTCTACAAACAGAATATCTAAAGATGTGTTTACTGCTTAGCTACATACATATAGTTTCTCAGGTAAGAAAAGATTCCATCATCAAGAACTAAGAAATGCTAAAAGTTCAATATTTTATGTATCAGCTGGCATATTCTCTCACACACCTATGTAAGCTGAGTCAAGACTTGATTCAATCCACAGGGACAGGTGAGAATTGAGTGATCTGTAAAGGTGAGCCTTAGTCCATTCTGCCACTGCCCTGCCCCCTGCAGCCCAGAATGACTACAGAATATAAAGTAATTGAATTTAGTATACTCAATTCCTTGCTTAGTATACCAGTAAGGAATATTATTGATACTTAGAGTCACGTGGCTTTGTCCAATAACCCCCCCCCCAAAAAAAAAAAAAACACGAACATGCAAAAACAGGTTTGGGAGCCAATTTTTTCTACTTCTCAAAGCCTTATTGTAATCACATTATCCATCTGTCTGTCTGTCTGTTCACATATCTAGTTGCCAAAGCTCTGCATCTCTTACACATAACTGCAAAATCAGATGCCATTGGGAAGGTAATTGCCTATTATATATACATTCAGCAGGTCCAGTATTTACAGAATATAATTGCCTTGTTTCCACTAGTTTTTAAATCTTCATTTCAGCAGATATTTGCAAGCAGCATAGCTAAAAACCATTCAGCAAATTGTTCATACTGTACATAGATCAAGATATGCCTTTTATTGGTTTTCTCTTGTTTGTTGCAGTTAGGATAGAGTTATGGCCCTTTAGTTAATTTCATTGTCTTCACATAAGATGTTTGTTACTTGCCACATTCTGCATATTCTGATTCATTTTTTGTTTGAATACTGTCATAAACATAGATTTGCAATTTTTGTGGGTTTTTTCTTAGCTTTATTTTGGATATAATCGTGATCATCAGTACTTAATATCATCACGTGTGATGTTGATTTTAACAGTCAAAGGTCAGAAACCATTCAACTGATGGAATGTTGTGAAAACATTGCCTCTTACAACTAGATCTGCCTTTTTATGAGTCTTGTCACGTTGATAGCATTTTGGACAGAGTTATGGCCCTTCAAGGTGAACTTAAATTACATGGTATATTGCTAGCCTTGATGATCCTTAATAGAGATAGATTTCAATTATTCCCCATTATAACTGGGAAGAGTTATGGCCCCTGAAAGTCTATCTTCTCCAAAGTAATGTTTTCCAAAAACATATTCCTTTCTTTATGGACATGTGGTGCAAATTATAGAAAATGTGACCCTTTATAATACATCTATCACTAATAGGAAGTTATAGAGAATGGGACCCTTTAAATTGTTCTATCACTAGTAGCAAATTGTAGAGAATGGGACTCTTTATCATGTATCTGTCACTAATGGGAAATTTTTGAGAATGGGACCCTTCACCATGCATCTATCACTAATGGGAAATTGTAGAGAATAGGACCCTTTACCATGCATCTATCACTAGTAGGAAGTTGTAGAGAATGGATCCCTTTACCATGCATCTGTCATTGATAGGAAATTGTAGAGAATGGGACCCTTTACCATGCATCTTTCACTAATAGGAAATTATAGAGAATGGGATCCGTTACATTGCATCTATCACTAATGACTAATAGGAAATTATAGAGAATGGGACTCCTTACCATGCATCTGTTGCTACTAGGAAGTTGTAAAGAATGTGACCCTTTACCATGCATCTATCACTAATAGTAAATTGTTAAGAATGTGACTCTTTACCACACATCTATGACTTATAGGAAATTGTAGAAAATGGAACTCTTTATGATGCATTTTAGTTTATCACTAATATGAACTTGTAAAAAAAAATGGGACCCTTTACCATGCATCTATCACTAATAGTAAATTGTTAAGAATGTGACTCTTTACCATGCATCTATCACTAATGGGAAATTATAGAGAATGGGACCCTTTACCATGCATCTATCACTAATGAGAAATTATAGAGAATGGGACCCTTTACCATGCATCTATCACTAATGGGAAATTATAGAGAATGGGACCCTTTACCATGCATCTATCACTAATAAGTAATAGGAAATTGTAGAGAATGAGACCCTTTATAATGCATGTATCACTGATATGAAACTTTAGAGAATCTGACCCTTTACCATGCATCTTATACTAATAAATTATAGAGAATGGGACCCTTTACCATGCATCTATCACTAATAAGAAATTGTAGAGAATGGGACCCTTTACCATGCATCTTTCACTAATAGGAAATTATAGAGAATGGGACCCATTACATTGCATCCATCACTAATGACTAATAGGAAATTACAGAGAATGGGACTCCTTACCATGCATCTGTTGCTACTAGGAAGTTGTAGAGAATGGGATCCTTTACCATGTATCTATCACTAATAGTAAATTGTTAAGAATGTGACCCTTTACCATGCATCTATGACTTATAGGAAATTGTAGAAAATGGAACTCTTTATTATACATTTTAGTTTATCACTAATATGAAATTGTAAAAAAATGGGACCCTTTACCATGCATCTGTCACTAATAGTAAATTGTTAAGAATGTGACCCTTTACCATGCATCTATCACTAATGGGAAATTATAGAGAATGGGACCCTTTACCATACATCTATCACTAATGGGAAATTATAGAGAATGGGACCCTTTACCATGCATCTATCACTAATGGGAAATTATAGAAAATGGGACCCTTTACCATGCATCTTATACTAATATGAAATTGTAGAGAATGGGACCCTTTACCATGCTTCTATCACTAATAGTAAATTGTTAAGAATGTGACCCTTTACCATGCATCTATCACTAATAAGTAATAGGAAATTGTAGAGGATGAGACCCTTTATAATGCATGTATCACTGATATGAAATTTTAGAGAATCTGACCCTTTACCATGCATCTTATACTAATAAGAAATTATAGAGAATGGGACCCTTTACCATGCATCTTATACTAATAAGAAATTATAGAGAATGGGACCCTTTACCATGCATCTATCACTAATGGGAAATTGTAGAGATTGGGACCCTTTACCATGCATCTATCACTAATGGGAAATTGTAGAGATTGGGACCCTTTACCATGCATCTATCACTAATAGCTCTTGTTACACTGCAATTCATTCAGCTTCTCAATAACCATATTTGCAGAATTGATGGTGTGACAGTGCAAACTATATTACATTAAAAACTGTCTTAAGAGATCACCCCATCTGCCAGAAAGGTATAGTATCTTAAGACAGGTGGTCTCTAATAACAGGTCATAACACTATATAATCAATAAATTCTGTGCACAGGAATAAGGTCTCTTAAGACAGGTGGTCTCACATAACAGTGGTCTTTCAAGACAGGTTTTACTGTAGTTTAGGTTTTTCTGGGTTTATTTAACATTGCTGCACATGGTGGTTACCTGAATGATGAATAACGATTGAGCATAGAGAAGAGGGGAAAGCAAAACAAAATTAACATATTTAACTTTTGCACACTGCCCTAAGATTTGTCTTACTGTTATTTCAGGCATGATGGTATGGCAACTTGTTTGCATGATCTAATTTCTATCTTTTAATAGTTTTTATGCATTTAAAATAAACGTTAAAAGGAACAAAAGTCTTCTAGTTTCAAATCTTGCCAGCTGATGCAACTCTGACATATTTTGCTACACACAAAGCAGTATGTAGGCATATGATACTAAGAGTTGCGGACTCATGGACTCCAGAAATTGGATGTCCACAGTTAAATGAGATTAAAGGTGACAAACTGAGTCCAATTTTGTGTGTCATATCATCACTATGAAGACAAGTCTGTAACTTTGCTATGGTTACTCATAATGACCCTAATTTCTTTGCAATGGTTAATCATATTAACCATAATTATTTGCTATTGTGATTCATATTAACCATAATTACTTTGCTATAGTTAATCATATAAACCATAATTACTACAATCTTTTGGGGTTTCTTCATTGTAGCTTCTTCACATTTGAATATGAAAATTCTCTCTGCCAACTATTGATTTTTTCTTATGTCCTGTTGGGGTAACACAGTATTGATGGTTTCTGAAAACTGGTTGGTTGATTGTGAATTATATGGCACACAGACGCTGTAAGTGTATATAGCACCACAAAAAAGATTTTATGATAAAATAACAAAAACAAAACAGTGAGATGATGAGGATAATATATGGAGGTTCCCAGTCGACAGGGAATGTAAATGGTGTGTATAAAGGTTATTTAATATCCATTGCGGGCATAGAGAGGTATTTGTACATCAATCTCACCTTGGTAAAGTTTTGTTTTTAGGACAATTTGGTGAGGCATCTGTGTTTTTAGGTCACTTAAGGCACTATGGTGAGTCATCTGTGCTTTTAGGTAACTTCAGGCACTGGTGAGGCATCTGTGTTACATTAGCACATTTTATAATTTTTGTGCTTTTATGTTTGTTTTTTAAGGATTTAAGATCTGCTATTTGCAAGGGTATAGTTCTAACATTAATATTCATGACATTTTAATGATTTTATAATAGTGTATGCTTCTGCCATTGTATGTATGTTTGTTCTCATTTCAGGTACAGGGTTTATTGGGAGGAACTTTGTTCATTACCTTGTTAGCAATAATCTTGTTTCAAAGGTGAGTTGCTACAGTGTAATTCAAAAGACCTAATTAAAAAAATTTAAAATTCTGCAGCTCTTTGGAAACCTTTTTGTCAAACCTGCAAGCTATTTTACCTGAATGTATTGTATATACTATTCATAGCCTGCAATTTTTGTACAAAGTATATGATTTTCTTATGTAAAGTCTAAAGATGCAAATGAAGATTATAAATAACATTTTTACCTGCAGTTAATCATACATCAGAAAACAAAAACATATGATTGTTCAGGTCGTATGAACAATGACAGACTTCACAGGGTACTGTCTTTGTCTCATGCGTGTATTAGCAGATATGGAGATAAAACAAATGTAGGAGTGTGTATCACCTTTCCATGATAATGGTAGCATTATCTGTAATGGTTTGATTTTTGTGATAAACTTTTTGAACATCATATTCATCATAGTGCTGTTTGAATGGTGGACTTTGTGTTTCACAGAAGCAGTCTACCAGGAACAGGATACTTGAATTTCACATGGGCCCATGTTTTAATTGCCCAAGGGGCATGGGCCGATACATTATTTGCCCAAGTGTCCTGTTCATTTGTTTTAGATACAACCTTATTTCCTCATATAAAAGTCTAGTCCAATTGCAAACAGAAACAACATAGACCCTGATCTGCCATCGCATAATGTGCCAGCAGACTGATCTGTGTTGTCTGTTCTGATTACTCCTTAAGACTGCAGAGACTGGCATATCGTGCATTAGCAGATCTGGGTCTGTGCTGTTTGCAGTTGTATTCGACATACAATCGAATGTAGATGGTACATAAAATCTCTAAAGTACATATTGATGTTACATGCCAGGGACAAGTGCCTCTTCAGAAGCTACTTGTCCTTTGTACAAGAATATTTAGTTTGAGGACTACTCAAACATACTATAATAGATTACATGTACAAATAGTACAGTTACATCTTTCTCACAATATGACATTTACTTGGTTGTCATGAATTACATTTGCAAATGAAACTTTGATCTTGTTTGTTAAGTTCATATGTAGTACCAAGTTATATACACATATTTTTTAATATATAAGTAGATTTTAAATGGTACAAATGGTTAGAACATTTTATTTTTATTTATATTCAATTGATCATATGGTCTAAAGAAAACAAAGCACTGGTTCTAGTTTCCCGACCTAACAATGTTTATTTGCCTGCCAACCCTAAACAGTCCTGACCATACAAAAATCTCGACATGGTTTTAAAATTCATATCAGACAAACACGTTATTATGGAGAGGGTACATATCTACATAGGTTTAATGTCATATTGTTGAGCAAAACTGACAAAGTTTTTCTCAGAGGAATACAATTACATCATGCCAACACTGTTCATTTTCTGTAAGTGGAGTAAGAAAATATTAGTTTCAATGTTGTAACCAAACCACCCAATTCGTTTAAGCCAGAAACTGGAAACACGCTAGGTGTAATATGCTGTACGAAAGGTTTTCATCTTTATTTTATTTTTTTGTCTGCTTGGATATTTATTGACTCTCCCCCAACCTAAAACCAGGTCAAGCAGTATACAAGACACTGGGTTCAGTCATCTAAATTGAATCAAAGGATGGCAGGAAGATCATAATGATTAATACATATATAATGTACTTTAGCACTTCATGTACTACTGGGCTAAACCAGCTCAGTTAGATGCAAAAATCAATTTTGGATTTTTAAAAATTTATTTATTTATTACCTTTGGAGGAAATAAGTGCTAGGTTCAGCACCAAAAAACAGACAGTCGGCCAACCAGAAACAAACATTTTTAGGCCTTTCATTGTTAGATAAATCAGTGAAATAATTTCAGAAATAAATGTATTCTATTTGAAGTTATAAACTCAGAATAAAAATCTCACAGCTCAATTATTGGTGAAATATGACCTAAGTGTGAAAAATTAAAGACATTACTACATGTATTTCTTATGTGGTGCTGTACAATATGCTTCCATGCAGTACTGTACTGTGATATGTACAGTATATTCCTATGCAGTGCTATACAGTAAAATGTACAGTATTTTTCCATGCAGTGCTATAGAGTAATATGTATAGGTAATTCCTATGCTAAGCTGTACAGTAATATGTACAATATATTTACATGCAGTGCTATACAGTAATATATGTACAGTATATTATTATGTGGTGCTGTACGATAATATGTACAGTATATTTCCATGCAGTAGTTTGTACAGTATACATGTATTTGCATCCAGTGCTGTGCAGTAATATGTACAGTATATTCCCATGCAGTGCTATACAGTAATATGAACATATTTCATTCAGTGCTGTACAGTACTATGCACAGTATCATTCCATGCAGTGGTATACAGCATATGTACAGTATGTTTGCGTGTTGTGCTAAACAGTAATATTATAATTTAATTGATTAAATGTTGTTTGTTTAAGTAATACACAGTGCATCCTTCTCAGGCCCCTTTGACTGCTATGGTTTCTCTGCCCAGACATGGTGTCATTGCAGCCAATATATGTTACCGGTAATAAGCTAGTATCTAAATTTAGATATGTTGTCATGTTGAACCAATCAGATGACTGAGTTGGAGCATGTGGCACAGCACTTCATATGGGTTCATTGAAGACGTGACTATCTTACGACACTTCTGTCTCCTACTGGCATTCTGTGACATGGAATACAAACGTTTCTGGATGTTGTGTGCCCCCTGACTTCAGAATTCATGCTATTGGGACATAGCAGGTCAGTGTACAGAACTGGCTTCAAGCATTCTTGAATTTTTAGTAAATGTCATGGGTTGTTGCTCATTCATACTCTTTACATGAACTCTCAGATGTTTTGATTTATTTTGTGACATGCTGCCACACCCTGCTGCAGCTACAGTACATGTACTCTACAATTAAGATGTAGCTTGCAGGAATTAGATTTGGTTACCTACAGGCTTGTCATAGTAACCTTTTTCACGAGTCGACAGTTTACAGAGTATACCTCGTGGGATAAAAAGGACAAACATTAAGTCCAGATTTCCTATTACATACAGGATTGTGGTGCATTTGTCACCTATTTTGCAAGAGGGAGTTCACTGGTTGTGGACTTGTTGCTGCAGTGCATGTGTCTGGTGGCATTTCTTGGATTCTTGCATTGTGGTGAATTTATGGTTGGATCATTGCAGAGAAATTCCTCATACAACTGTGTGAGGATGTGACATTAGTGACATTGTCAATGGACAAATTTTTGTTATACTCACCTTGCCATCTTTAATTTTATTCTAACAAAGGGGCCCTTTTGATGCTGGTGTAAACATTTCAATCCTTTGGAACTCATCATTGTGATCCATGTCCTGTCTAGGGCAGTATTTGAGTCTGCTGCAGCAAAGTGCTTTGGCTGGAGGTCATAGTGCAGCCACATCTGTAGCTGGAGTTGGTATGGAGGATCATTTAATTACGACTTCACGACAGTGGTTTTCGTCATGTTATACATGTATGCCCTATATCAGAGTTCTCCCTAACCATCTTCTTTCTGCTCAGGAACATTTGTGTACATACATTTAGCATCATGTGCTTTGGAAACCATTCCTTCCAAATGGAATGTCAAATTCAAACTGGCATCCTCTTTGGGGCATCTAATTTAATATATTTTATAATATAGTGCACTGAACTCTTACTACAAACTACTTGTGCACTGGCTTCTTGTTGTTTTTTTTTTTTTTTTTTGTTTTTTTTTGCAGTGTGGATAATTTGCTATTTGTGGAACCGATTTTCTGCAACAAATAATCTGTGTGTCTTGGACATGATATTTCGTATAGATAAATGCTTATTCATTCTGTGTCATAGAGCATCTAAGAATGACATTTTCCGTCATGGTGTGGATATCATATTAATGATATCACCTATGATGTCCTTGTTTATCCTTTACATGTGACGAGGAATTCCATCGTATTCAGATATTAGGTGGAGCTCGCCTTGGTGATCAACTGTTTCTCGTGGACAATGGTCATGTCTTAAGTAGAACTTTCTTTATCGCTACCATTAAGTCTGTTTTGCTCAGGTTAGGTTATGATTCACATCGCTATAATGGACTCACCTTCCACATCAGGGCAGCTAGTGCTGCTAAGGCTGGAATTCCAGACCATCTGATCCAACCTTGGGTCGATGGTCCTCTAATGTATATTGTAAATATATTCAGTGCACCCCAGTAGAGTTAGCTTTGTGTAGAGGCAGATGTCACAGCATGTGCCTCACTTGTCGGTTCACAGTTTCTCTTCCTGAGGTGTTCCTATAGAAACAATTCAGAGCTCGGCTGGTGCAGCGTGCTGTGACAGGATTTGCCCACATTATGCCAAAGATTATTTATATTTACAATAAAGTTTATATAGAACCTATAATATGTGGTATTTAAGTGTACAGTATATTTCCACACAGTGCTATACATCATTTGTACAGTATATTTGTATGTTGTGCTATACAGAAATATGTACAGTGTATTTCCACGCAGTGCTATACAGCATATGTACATTATATTTTCATTCAGTGCTTTACAGTAATATGTACAGTATATTTCCATGCAGTGCTTTACAGTAATATGTACAGTATATTTTCATGTAGTTCTGTACAGTAATATATATTTCCATGCAGTGCTTTACAGTAATACATATATTTGTATGCAGTGCTGTACAGTAATACATATATTTCTATGCAGTGTTTTGCATTAACATGCAGAGTATATTTCCATGCAGTGCTGTACAGTAATATGTATAATTCCATGTAGTTCTGTACAGTAATATATATTTTCATGCAGTGCTTTGCAGTAATATATATATATTTCTATGCAGTGCTATACAGTAACATGTAGAGTATATTTCCATGCAGTGCTGTACAGTAATATATATATTTCTATGTAGTGCTATACAGTAATATGTACAGTATATTTCCATGCAGTGCTATACAGTAACATGTACAGTATATTTCCATGCAGTGCTGCACAGTAATATATATATTTGTATGTAGTGCTATATAGTAATATGTACAGTATATTTCCATGCAGTGCTATACAGTAACATATAGAGTATATTTCCATGCAGTGCTGTACAGTAATATATATATTTCTATGCAGTGCTATACAGTAATATGTACAGTATATTTCCATACAATGCTATACAGTAACATGTAGAGTATATTTCCATGCAGTGCTCTACATTATTATGTATATTTCCATGCAATGCTAATATATTAATTGCTTTATTGTCCTGGGTTTGAAGGCCACACACACACTGACCCTCACTCACTATTTCCAGATTTTCTTCCATATTTGCATTTTGTTAATTTATCTGTCTATTTCAGATACGAGTTGCAGACAAGGTACTTCCTCACATGGCCTGGATGAGTCCAAAACATAAGGTACAGCTTAAACTCTTTTAACGTGATTCACTCTTTGTTATAATTATGGTGATACTGTATTTTATATCACTAATTCACAGTTGTACAAACATGGTCATAGTATCCATGACTTATATTGATTCAGTAAAGAGACATTATGTTAAGATAGAAAAATAAATTCAATATAGTATGTCAAAATGACTATATTTATATGCAGTTCCATGTCAATCATATTCATATATGGTGGTTTTTGTCTTTTGTAGGAATTGTAAGATATATGTATCACTTTTCTCCAAAAGCATTGGCATCAACTCCAGCATTGAGTTTTTGAGGGTTATAAGTCTTCTACATGAGCTTCTGTCGTTGTCTCAAACCTGATGTCATAATATACTACAGTTTCCTTTCTTGTATGCTTTGGCAGAAAGCTGCAACTTGATGTCATAATATACTGCAGTTTCTTTTCTTGTATGCTTTGGCAGAAAGCTGCAACTTGATATCCTAACAGACAAGGTTTTCCTTTCATGCCTGCCTGGGCAGGAAGCTTCAGCTTGATATCCTGATATACTAGAGTTTCCTTTCTTGTATGCTTTGACAGAAAGCTTCAACTTGATGTCATAATGTGCTAGAGATTCCTTTCTTGTATGCTTTGGCAGAAAGCTGCAACTTGATGTCCTGATATACTAGAGTTTCCTTTCTTGTATGCTTTGGCAGAAAGCTGCAACTTGATGTCATAATATACTAGAGTTTCCTTTCTTGTATGCTTTGGCAGAAAGCTGCAACTTGATGTCCTGATATACTAGAGTTTCCTTTCTTGTATGCTTTGGCAGAAAGCTGCAACTTGATGTTATAATATACTAGAGTTTCCTTTCTTGTATGCTTTGGCAGAAAGCTGCAACTTGATGTCCTGATATACTAGAGTTTCCTTTCTTGTATGCTTTGGCAGGAAGCTTCAACTTGATATCCTAATATACTAGGTTTTCCTTTCTTACCTGTCTAGGCAGGAAGTTGCGTAACCATAATGCAATTCACAGTTGAGACAATGCATTCTTTAGATCTCTTTTCCATTATAGAAAATATTTGGTGACAAAAATGACTATGGGATCATTGGAACTTCAGCTTTTACTGCGGTTGTTTATGCCATGATTGTGATTGCAGAAGGGTCCATTTAAAATTGATTTGCTCCAGTCATTCTGTATGATATACCTAAGTTTAGTTTTGATTGACAGCACACAACCCATGAAAGTTACACACACTTGAAAACTCCTAGGGACGCAAGATTCCCATATCAAATATGCATGAAACTCACAAAGGATGCATTTTTTCTCCAAGTAACACATCCACATGAATGCCCCAGGACACTCCCCCTTTTCATATTTTTGTGTCAGCTGTGGCCCATTTGTCAGTTAGCTAAAGGCTAGACTTAAGTAAACAAACATGTGTGACTAATTAACATATAATACTTATCACTGTAATTATATTGTGAAAACGATTGATCCTCTGAAGTTATTCTGACATGACTTAAAAAGAAACCATCTGTCATGTGGCCATTTTAAATTTCACACTAGATATGGTTTTTACCAATTACCGATGTGTCTAAAGTGTATGCAGGATTGTTCCAGAATGATTTGCATGCATCAAAATTGCTTATTTGAGAGAATTATAATTTATCTTCATTAGTTATTTTCATTATCTTGCATGGTTATGTACTTACAGGAAGCCTTTGACTGTCCAGTTGTGGAGTTCAAGCATTCCAATTTAATTAATCCAGGTAAAGTAAGTCTGTTCCAAAATTAAATGTAGGGGTGTCCAGAAGCACTTTGCAAGAGAATCCACTCCCATCTAATTTAATTGGACTTCTCAACATATAATAATTATATCAATCTGGATTAACTCCCCCCCCCCCATATTTCATAATTTAAAGTTTATTTTCATGGGAGTCAAATTTCATGCTTTTACAGGACATTTCTTTCTGACTTAAATTTGTGTATATGCCTGTGATGGAGAAGAAATCTTTTTCACATTCGTACATGTGTGTGACCACATTTTCCATTGTAGAACATCGATGGAGAATATCTCCATCTTTCATGATGTACTGTTGTTTTACATCATATATCATGAAGAAATCATAATATCAAGAATGCACTACTCTTATTATTTCATTGCTGTTTCTTTTCCCGATGCATATTTCAGTCCAGGATGAAAATTCCCCCCTTCAGTTAGTGATTGGAGGTTGACATAATAACAAAAACACCATTCCAGTCAAATGCCCTAGTCATTTCCAGCAATTTGGAATATTAAAAGTATTTTGTATGGACTTCACATGGTAAAACATCTTGAGGAACAATTTGATTTGCTAAATTCAATTTGCTTTCATTTGATGTATCCATTTTTCATCTTTTCTTTCCAGATCTTGTAGCTTATTTTTCAGTGTTCATTTGTTAAATTTTGATTGTATCATGTGCACACACTGATTGATTGTGCTTCCCTAAATTTGTTTCTATTTTGGTACTTTGTTAGTTTAAATATTGTCCATTACAATTATGTTATGGTTGTTTGTTGTTTTGACAATTACAAAGCTTTGCGGGACATCCACTCTACCATTTTGGCATGTTCAAAGTGTGTGCACATGGATGGGTGTCCTTTTTGTTATCTCCTGTAATGTGATGGACTCGAAGAGTGAATTCCTCCAAAGCTATCCATAGAAGGATGCTCCAGATTTTCAAACAAAGAAAAAGGGTTTGATGTTCTCCTTTATGTTTTAGCTGTGCACATGTCTTCTGAGACTGACATACCTGGGTAGTGCTTGAAAAACATCATGCATTTCTAGGTTGTTAAATGGCTGCAGAAGAGTCCTGCTAGGATCATAATCCTTGAAGACTACCCAATAGGAGTGCATCCTAGCCCAGACCTGAGGCACGGGTATACATAAAGCAGTGAGATTCTTGGGTGTATATTGGAACTCCAGCCAAAAAAGTGTCCTAATTTATCCACCAGCTGAGGAAGTGATAAAATCAAAACAATGAAAAGGTATCCTTGCCTCCATTGTTGGCTAATGGTGCATCACATAGGTTAGGAGTCAACTAACTTCCAAAGTTGAGAATGCCAGGTGGAGAGTCTTTTGCAATTGGTTCTGTTGGTAGATCATTGATGTGATATGCACCTGCTTGACTGCAACTGAAATTGTTTCACTTTCTTTTAAAAGACAATGATTTCCCAGTTTCCACCATTTATTGAGCAACATAGCATAATCCTCTTCAAGTTTTCAGTGGGCTCCACCTTTGGATTATGCCCTCTCTTCAAGTTTTAGTTGGCTCCACCTTTGGATCATGCCATGTTTTCAGTGGGCTCCACCTTTGGGTCATGCCCTCTCTTCAAAGTTTAGTGGGCTCCACCTTTGGGTCATGTCCTGTCTTCAAGTTTTAGTGGGCTCTGCCTTTGGGTCATGTCCTGTCTTCAAGTTTTAGTGGGTTCCACCTTTGGGTCATGTCCTGTCTTCAAGTTTTAGTGGGCTTCACCTTTGGGTCATGTCCTGTCTTCAAGTTTTAGTGGGCTCCACCTTTGGGTCATGTCCTGTCTTCAAGTTTTAGTGGGCTCCACCTTTGGGTCATGCTCTTCCTTTATGTTTTCAGTGGGCTCCACCTTTTGGGTCATGCCCTCACTTCAAGTTTTAGTGTGCTCTACAATTGGGTCATACCCTCATCTCTTAGAATATATTAGGTATTTTGAGTTCCAGAGACCAGTCTTTCACTCATTAATGATTAAGTGGAACTGTTGTATTCTTTTGGTCATTATCTAAAGCGCTGAGTGAAGCTTCTGTCATTAATCTTATCTTAAAGACAGTTACCCCCATTTCATTAGCCTCATCTAGGAAGAGTGAAATGGTGCATTATTGGTGGAAGAGGATTGCCTACATTTCAGTGCCAAATGCAATTCAGTTTCTCTTTGCCAACGAGGATTAACAGCCAAGAATCAACTACCTTTGATAGCAGTAGAACCAATTCAGTTACCCTGTCTCAGTCTCAGTCGCATAGGAGCAATCAAGATAGACTTTTTTGTCCAATCAGAGCTTTTTGTTTCTTCTTGGCTATATCAGAAGAGAAAAAGAATGGTCATAAATATATTTTTCTCCGGCTCATAGATACCTAATATTTCCACAGCCACCATTTTTACATGGATTAGTTTAACTAACAAGGGAGATTATCAGGCTCTTACTGAGAGATATCTTTATTGAGGAAAATCAAAAAGTCCTTGAATTTTAGGCTGTTGCTGTATCTCGGACCTTTGTGAATCATTTCTGGTTGGATATCATGAAAGCCATCTTTTGATGGTCTCATTATTCTGCCTCCATTCAGTTGTATGCCAATTATATTTGCCCAACATGTCAGAAAGCCATCTTCCAGTCTCCAGAAGAATCCTACTAAAAATAAATTGTAAGTCATATCTGACAGCTTTTAAGAGGGTCACCTGTCTCCCTTGGGGATGGGTAAGTCAGCAGTGTAATAATAGTAGGTACTATTGCTATTAAAATGTTATTTTTGGGGTGGGGGTAAAATTAATTTGAAATAATATGCATAATTTTATCTGCTATTATTATTGGATTCCCTTCTCTTCCCAATCATCTGTCTTACATCTTATGTGTCTTATGTCCTTTAGTCCAAGTGAGAGGTCAGACTTGGAAAATTGGATATAATGATTGGATGGATGGTTGTTGGGAATTGGACTAATTTTTACCAGACCTCCAATTGCACTTTACAAATAGTATATATGAATACTAATTGGAGAAGAAAATTTTCACATTGGACGTAAGATTAGCACCAGGAAAAGACATTGTAATCTATCATAATAATAGTAGGCATTTTATTATGTAATTAAAATTAGTTTTACTCAATAAAGTACATTTCAGGTTGGTAGTGTCTTGTATGACATCATGTATAACAATTGTCTGCTTTTTATGTATTACATCACTTCAAGTAGGGGTCCCCGAGTGGTCTAAAGCGCTCACCATTACGGATCATTGCCGTCTCACCTCTGTCTGCATGGGTTTGAGTCTTGGGCTTGGCCATTGTGGGTATGTGGGAAAGCTTAGCCAGTAGCTTCTCATGGGTTGGTGGTTCTTTCTGGGGTTTTCCCATGTTCTTTCTCCACCATTTATACTGGCCGCCATGTAAAGCCTATCTTGTGCTGAAAAATGGCGTTAAACTCTGCAACAAAAACACTTCAGTTAGTTAGATTGTCTAGCAATGTTTTAACACTTCTTAATTTGTTTGTATAAACTATGCTATTCTAAGTATCCAACAGTTTTAATGACAACTTCAATGATTTTAGGCAATAACAGTTGAGTGTCCAACACAGACTTTTGACTTTTGACTGTTGAATTGAATCTTCAAGATGCATCATTGCTTGCTTAGTCTTTAAGCTTGTAGAATGTAGCAACAGTTTTAATGGCAAGTCAGGATGTTTGCCAGAAGCAATTTATGGAAGTGGTAAAAATTGTTACTTGTATGAAAATTTAACAGATTTTGAAATTGTATGATATATAGTTATAAATTAACCAGGATTAGTTTAAAATTGAAAATTTAGGGATAGAGGTCACACATCATTTGCAACAAGAGATAGTGGACTTTTGTGAATAGAGGTGAAACTTTATTAAGAAATAAATGTAGGGCCTGAAAATATGATATATGAGTTTTGCCAGTTTGGTTCATTTTTCAGCAGTTTTGATAATTACAATTACACATTATAGAGTTGACCATTTAGTTACAGCGATAGGTTTGTACATTACAGACTGGGCCCTGTCTTAAGTAAAAGACTTGGGCTCCTGTCTTTGGTGAAAGACTGGGCTCCTGTCTTATTTGACAGACTGGGCTCCTGTCTTAGGTGACCGACTGGGTTCCTCTCTAACTGCTTGACCAGCTCAGACACATTCAGCAAGGCGAGATTTTAGCTGATTAATTAGCTTAGGCAATAGATAATTGATGGCCACCATGTAGGGCTAAATGGTAAGTTGTTGCTAACACACTGACAAAGCTCTGGTGTCATTTAGTAATGCTGATCAACATATCTAATGGCAACAGAGCTGTAACAAATAAACAGATGTTTGATTTTGAATGCCTTTTCATAAGTATTGAATAAACTTGGTATTTGAATATTTGGAAACCTAGTGAATAGCAACACCTAAAACTATGGATTGCCATGTTGCATGTTTTGTGTAGCAGTTTTGTTAAAGAACAAACAAGGCAAAATGCAGCTTGCACAGTCTCAACTTACTTTACTCTGGAACAACGTCCAACCTGTTAAATGACTGAAATTCAAATCCCCATGCTCACAAAGTAATGATAATGTCAGAAGTCTTTATGTATCAACCAACATATCCATTGTATGTGATTATTATCAACAGGAGGATGTGACTTCTTTGAAAACTTACTTGCGAAACCATATAATTCATCAACTGTGTTCATTTTTGCACTCAGGTCAAGTTACATTGAAACTTGATTTGTGTGATTTTCATTGTGAATAAATCAGTTCTTTGATAATATTTGGCAGTTTATATTGGGGTGGGGGTTTCATTGCATACCAAAGTAGATGAAGCAACAATAGATTTGAAAGTTTTATCAAGATTGACAAATATTCAAATTCAGTCTTAATATATTAAACAAATATTAAAATAAAACATTATCATATTTGTTTTAGCTCTGAGTAACTGATATTTAAATTGAGTTTAATGGTTTAAATTTTTCATTTTGCAGCTTTGATATTTAATGAAGTATTAATGTTCTCTTTTGAAATTTTTGGTAAAAATCACAGTTGCAAGTGGCCAGGTGTAATAAAGTCATGTCATCATTATTGCTTTTTTTCATTGTCATCGTCATCTTCTTCATCTCATTTCAGCCTCAGTCCAAGCAGCTTTTAGTGACCCAGAAGGGGAGTTTGATTATGTGGTAAATCTGGCAGCTGAAACCAAATATGGACAATCAGATCCAGTAAGTTTTTTGCTTTCAACTAATTTAACAGATTTGTAGAAAAATCTAAAGATTTTGCTATTAGCTTGGTTTTAATATTTTCACCTCAAAAATTCAGTTTTTATCCATATCTTATATGAAAGGTTTTTCAACCCTGCAGTCACAGAAAATGTATGTGGTAAATGCATCATGTTTCCTTTTTCTTTACTTGATTCTTTTTCTTTGAGGTATTTCATTTTGTCTGCAGTGTATAAAAAAAAGCTAGTACCACCCCACTTTCTTGGAGGTATTTAATTTGTGTGTATTTTATAAAGATGAATTGGTACCAGTCCACTTTGCCCGCTATTTATAAAAAGGAAGTTGTGCCAGTCCACTTTGTCTGTAATTTATAAAGAAGAAGTAGTACCATTCCAGTTTAGATTCTGGCTTTGAATGCCTGAAGTATTTTAAAATTCATTTATAAATGGAGAACAAAATTCCTGGGATTCTGTCATTACAACACAATGTTTTCTTCAGGTAGTATGATAGCAAAATGAGCAAGCATGTTCAAATGAAGCAGTTGATGTGCCTTTAAAGTTCATTAATATTAACATACCCCACATTTTGCATGATACTGTCATGGCACACATTCTTAGCTGTTGTGCCGATAAGATAAACAACACAAGTTTAATCTTTATACATTTGTTGAAATTTACTATAAGGGTTTTGATAATACTCTTCTTGTACTCCTGCCACAACCACCAGAACACCTCCCCCCCACCCCCCCCGCTTTAAAAACTACAAATCCTCTTGTACAAAAAATGCCAGCAGAGAAAAAATCTAGAGAAATCACTGTACACAAGCATTCAATACATAAATTAGCACAAGAAAAATTACTTATGTTTACCTTTTAGGAAGGACAAAAATAAGCATTATAAGTTCCAATGTTCTATCCTTCCAAGCAATGAACAAATATTCATACACACAGTTGGATGAAGCATATGAATGTGACCATTACCATGTGTCAGAACTGGATTTTGTGCAGCCTTAATGAAGATATTTTCAGAGTAGAGTTCTCTTGCCCTAATGCATTGTACTTATATGGAGCAATATAAATAATGATACACAAAGTGGATTTTCAATTTGTTTCATCCATAGTAACTGGTGTATATTTTCCTTTGTGTATCAGTCAAAATATGGCTCAGCACTTGTAATTTAATTTAATAGACAAACATCAGAAAGCTGCTTTATTCCTTAGAATTGATAGATATTATGCAGACTAATTCACAAAAGTGGTTATTACTCAGTAGATCTTAGAAGTTGGCCTTCTTGCAGGACATCTATGTTGAATTTCACTGACCATTTTACATCAACTGATCAGGAGCCTCTGCTGCCCTGAAGAAGTATTAAATAAAGTTAATGTACCAGATTGGGACAGCCACTTGGGAAACTTTAAATTGCATCTGCAATTTAAAAGTTTATTCTCGCTTTAATTAAGAATAGTGATAGTACATATATGTTTCTGGTGTCACTGTTCACAGTATCCCTTTGGGGTGCTACATCCCTTGCCAATTCAGGCTCAGGTTTCCTTTGAGTTATCAGGGGATAATGCTACTCTAGAAAAAAATACAAATGTTCTCTAAAGTTTTATTTGTTGCCTTCTAAACTCTTGTACAAATATCCTTGTGCTAATTTGTTCCAGCAATAGCATAATTATATGCAATCTGACAGAAAATGGTGGTGAAAAAGTTTGATATGGATTCATACCATAACTTCTTTAAAATCTATCCCATTTTAACAGTCTTAATGTGACAATGGATACTTTTGACTTCATTGCTGAAAATCTTAGTCCAAAAACCATGCCCAGAACCTAAGTGGTTTTGAATCAATCAGTATAAACCATTTGGTACTTCACTTTCACAATAGTTCACTGTGTCTGGTTTTTTCATAATTTTTCATCATCTGGAATCTCAATCAATTTTTGTTCTCAAATAATTTCAATCAGTACTCTATCTCAGTCTTTTGCAGACCGCTTTGGTGGCCTAATGGTAGAGCATCTGCCTAGGATGCAGGAGGTCGCAGGTTCAAATCCCAGCCAAGTCATACCAAAGACTTTTAAAAATGGTACTAACAGCTGCCTCACTTGGCGCTCAGCATTAATAGGTTAGTGTTAAAACTGGTCAACCCGGTGTCAGGATATTGTGACTGGTAGGGAGATCATGCTACATGTCTGTGGCATGATGACCCAGTGCTAAGCATCACTACAAACTGTCACACTGCAGACATTGTAGCGATATGACTGAAATATTGTTAAAGCTATGTTAAAAATCTAAATAACACACACTCGGTCTTTTGCAGAGATATCTGTTTAAGTCTATCGTATACATTTGCATTTTTGTTTAGTAACAGCTATTAAGTAACCTTTTCACAATATATAACACACACACACACACACACACACATATATATATATATATATATATATATATATATATATATATATATATATATATATAGTGCTTGGATTTTAAATTGAGACCTGTTGATTAGTAATTAGACATGAATGCAAAACATCACATCATATTCAATCAGTCCTTTGCATGTATAGGGCATGGTGCATGGGTTTAGGTTGTGTACAATGTGCATGGTTTAAGGATTTAGGAACATGGTAAAGGTATTTTGATTTTGTGTGTATAAGACATGGTTTAAGGATTTAATCTGTGTGTATTATGCATAGTTCAAGGATTTAATTTGTGTGTATAGGGCATGGTTTATGGATTTAGGTTGTGTGTATAGGGCATGGTACAATTTAAGTTATATGTGTAGGGCATAGTTTAAGGATTTAGGTTGTGTGTGTAGGGTATAGTACACTGATTTAGGTTATATGTATAGGACATAGTTTAAGGATTTAGGTTGTGTGTATTGGGCATGGTATAATGATTTAGGTTATATGTATAGGGCATGGTTTAAGGATTTAGGTTGTGTGTATAGGGCATGGTGTAATGATTTAGGTTATATGTATAGGGCATATTTTAAGGATTTAGGTTGTGTGTATAGGGCATGGTATAATTATTTAGGTTGTGTGTATAGGGCATGGTATAAAGATTTAGATTATATGTATAGGGCATGGTTTAACGATTTAGGTTGTGTATATAGGGCATGGTACAATGATTTAGGTTATATGTATAGGGCATAGTTTAAGGATTTAGGTTGTGTGTATAGGGCATGGTACAATGATTTAGGTTATATGTAAAAGGCATAGTTTAAGGATTTGGATTGTGTGAATAGGGCATGGTACAATGATTAAGTTTTATGTATAGGGCATGGTACAATGATTTAGGTTGCATGTATAGCACATGGTTTAAGGATTTTGTTTTTTTGCAGAATAGTCATCGTATCAGAGATATATCTGATTGGAGACCTTACTTTACTTTCTGTGAAGAATTTTGGTCAAGTCGGCAGTAGTTATCATGGTGAACTGTGACAATGAATTTACTGACATAAATACAGTAAAGTTAATACCAAAACCAGCCACAAAACATATCTATTGGAGTTTAGCATCCACCTACTACATCGGTCAAAATGGATGGAGTAGCATTTTTTTCCTAACTGTATTATATTTCAATATTTGCTTTTCATCCTTCATTACTCAAATATATTTAATTTTTATTGTGTCTTTTTAAGGTTCTTATTTCATCCATTGACATTCATTTCTGTTTTTTCTCCACACTAAAGGTATATGCTGAGGGTATTGTCAGGTTGAGTCTGAATTGTGCTCGGGAGACAGCGAAGAGGAAAGTGAAGATGTATATAGAGTTATCTAGTGGACAGATGCATTCATCTGAGAAGGTTTGTATGCCGTCACCTTTTCAGGTGGCACCAGATAACACAGTCTGGAACTTCTCTTGCCAAATCTTACTGTGACCAAAAACTCCATTATTTCAACATTAATTTCCTTACCCTATATTTCAAATGACGAAAAGTACATTTTGTTTATATAATCTTAATAACAGTAGGGACAAAAGTTAGAATTCCCAACAAAACTAACCAAAAACCTTCCATGGCAAAATCAACCTCTGTGTTTGTTTCTGCATTCAGCCAGTTAACAATTGTATTTGCAATAAAAATACGACAAAATCAAAATATTTGTAGACTGTTATTCATTCAGTATATGTACTTTTATTTCCAAGTGAGAAAATAACTGCAGTTTGTCAGTACTGGTGGTGCTGTGTATTTTGTCAAATTACTGAAGAACCATCCCAAGGTCACCTTACATCTTACATAGCCTAGGGACAATAAATATAGTGTAGGAAAAAAAATGAAAATAAACACACACACACATGCAAGCACACAAACACATATACACACACATGTAAGCACACAAAACACACCTGCACACAAACATACACACATGCAAGCACACTTCCATATAGTACATAATCTCATATTAACAATTACATGTACAAATATACAGCATCTAGGTGACACACTGTACACTATGACATGATACTGTTAAACGTGCATTTGAGCTAAACACATTATTCTTAGTTACTGTGAATTAATGGTTCCCACTGTTCCCAAATCAACATTAATGCTTCTTTCCCTTCAGATTTTATTGCAGTAAATGTTTCCTGATTATAGTGGTCTTTAAGAAAAACTTTCAAATCATCCAATCTATGCATATTCCTTTTATTTTACATATATGGATGTAGTATTTGGCTAAAAGAAAGCAAAAATAAAGAGGTTGTTTATATATTCCATATCCACTTGTATCTTCCAATATAACAGTTATTGCACTTGGCACAGTATCTATATTCACTTTATTCTAAATCCAAAGGATCACTTCATTCCACAGCTTGATTATCACATTACATTCCCAAAATAAATGCATTATTGTTTCTGAGTCATTTTTACAAAAAGTACATTTATCAGTACTGGACAAGTTGAAAGGTTTTCTTGGGTTATACATTGCCATCCAGTTCTTTCACAGAGTGCTTATCAAAATACTTATATCTCACAATTTGACCACTCCGGTGGCCTAGGGGTTAGAGAGGGAGGTCGTGGTTTTTATCATCGGCCGTGTCATACCAAAGACTTAAAAATAATGGTACTAACAGCTTCCTCGCTTGGTGCATAGCATTTCGAGGTTAGTGTTAGGACTGGTCGGCCTGGTGTTAGGATAATGTGACTGGGTGGGACATCACGCTACATGTTGCGACATGATGCCCCAGTGCTATACATCACTATAAACTGCCACACTGAGACATCATAGCGATATCACTGAAAAATTGTTAAAGCTACATTAACAATCCAAATCACACACACACCTCTCACAATTTGGAATTCAACGTGCTGGACAAAAGTGTTTTTGTTGTTGTGTTGTTTAACGCCATTTTTCAGCACTCAGTAGCACTCATGAAAGCCAGTATTAATGGAGGAAGCCAGTTTTCTGTGTTCTGCCATCACAATTATAACACATCCAGCTGAAATTTGCCCAGGTCGCCAGATATTGTTGATATTTGCTGTTCATTCCATATGGATAGTTACATGCTGTAAGCTGATTGGTCAGATACTCCGACAGAAGCAGACTACATAATGGAACAGACTGCATGTCAATATCTAAGCTGCAACCTACTAGTCAGGGAAATATAAATATAACAACATGGTTTTGTCAAAATTTTAATGAAAAACATTTTTAAACTCGAAATATTCAGTCAACTAGTAAAATAGTGCTAATGCAAAAATGATTTTGGGTTCATGCCATTTGACACCCATTAAATATATAGCTACTATAATATTAGGAAGAAATAGTCTTGAACAAATGATGACAAGCCAATTAAAGAAGGTCACTGATAAACAGGGGAAAGGTGAAAATTACTGACAGACAGGCTGTTGATTGGCAACAAATGAACACCTGTGATCAGTTTATAATGGATAGTAGAGAATTAAAGATTAGACTGTATGATACCCTCCATTAGTCTGTCTGTCCATCAGTTAGTCCATTTATTTGTCCTAAAACACTGCATTGGAAATAAATTAAACTTTGTAGTTACATTACCCCTGATGTAATCATGTTAAAGGTGTGTCATCATTTTACATCTAGATTCACTTGCAGCATGATTGCACAAAAATTATAAAGCTTAAAACCAAAGAAATTTAAACTAATTTATGGCCATAATTAGATGTTTGTTTAGATTTTCATGTGGTTAAATAAATTTGTCAGTTTTGCATGTATTTCTTAACATTTTGAACTTTGGCATTAATGACAAATTTTTGTTAGCACATTTAAGCAATCCCTATTTGGTAGACAAATGATATATGGCAGTTATATTTGAATTCATGTGTATCTGATTTGATTATCAGGTCATTTTATGGCAGTGTTTCTTCACTAATTTTTTAGTGCTTGGATTTTGACTATTTTGATCTTTAATGATGTGGGTGGTATATGTGTTTTACAAATTCAAAACTAACTGACATGTTTTCATTTTTTTTCAGAAACCAATCAAAGAGGACACAAAGTGTGAACCATGGACCAACTTAGCCAAATACAAGCTGGAGGTTGAGCAAGAGTTACATGCCCTGACAGATCTTCAGTATGCGATAGTGAGACCAGCAATTGTCTATGGCCTAGGTGACAGAACAGGCCTTAGTAAGTATGGCGGTATAAATGAGTAACAGTAGGGTTTTTTGTCATGGCTTTTCTTGTTTGTTTTTTAAGAAATGGATAAACAAAAGACATTGACCCAATTAATCTTGCAGTCAGGAGAGATGGGTGTCGGAAGGAATTTCTTCATATTCCTACACCACTGACAAGGTACTTTGGCCATCTCAGATATTTGTATGAGGAGTTCTTAGTGGTGGAGGAAACCAAAAAACTTGGGGAAAGCCATACATTGTGGATGTGGTTAACCAAATGCATATTTACCAGAATGGATGGAAGCTGGAACCACAAAATTGTTCAAGGTTGATCATTAAAACCATCCAGTAAGTCTAGAAATGGTCAGTACTCAGTTGGTCAGAAATATGGAGCTTTGTTATCTTCCTCTGTCAAGCAATGTGTATAGCATATATTGGTAGATATTTTTGCATGCTAATTTGTCACATACACCCCCATACACAGCCATTGAACAATGATCAGTCTTATATCGAGCTTAACTTGTCAATCATTGTATCATTTAGTTACCAAGACAATAACTCTGACAAGAAACATGATTTTTTTTTACAATATCAAGAATGTGTATTACCAAGCTTTGATTTTCTGGATGGCTTGTATTTGGGACAAGGAAGACATGCCTGCTGATTTTGGGATTAAAAGTTAAAAGGTCAAAGTCAGAGGGACTTCAAAAAGGAAAATGATTTTGAGGTCCATAAATCTAAGGTCATGACTGAAATAAAAAAGCTGTTTCCACATAGTAACTTGACATGGTGGTAAAGTACCATTGAGTTACTCTTGTGTTTAGCTCACCTCTCCAGAAGGCAAGTGAGCTTATAGTTTAGTCCAATATTCCTTGTGTATAATCCGTAAATCTGTTTCCACATCCATCGTGCATAATCCATTGTCTGTCAGCCTGTCAACACTTGCTCATGACAAGGCTACATGGTTTATTTTGGATCAGATTTAGATCTAAATTGCTATGAAAGTTTGTATCATCAAGATTTCTAATGAATTCAGTTAGGATCAATAGCCATACATATTAATGATCTGATCTTGCACCTGATTGGTTGAGCTTAAGAACACCCTGGATCTGACTTTGAGTAGATATGATATGGAGGCTTAGATTATCTGGCTGAGTTTGATTATGATCTACATTCACACATTTTAATTACATTTTTTTTTTACATTTTATTTACATTTTAATTACTTTTTTTATTACATGAGACTGGCTCAGATTTTGTAAACACTCTACAGGTCATATTTCTGATCAAAATTTTATTAGACTTGGTAGGCAAGCTTGTATTGTAGAGATCTCTGATTAATTTTATTATTAGTAACATCCACCTATATTACTGGTCTTAGTGAGGTTAGTGGTCTTGCTCCTGATTAACTAAACTTGTGTATACTCAGAGACTATTTCTATACAAATTGTGATCATAACGTCTTATGCAAGTTTGTATCATCAGGATAGAATGAACGCTTAATTATGAGCAACATCCATTGCTGAATAAGGATTTGACCAATCATTTGATTGGTTGACCTTGTGAAACCATTGAAATAGCAGTAATATGCTATCTGTCACTATTGCAGTGCTTTCCATTGCCAGAACTCCTAGTCCCCAGTTCAAGTTCATTATCCTCTCTTCCAATCAGTAGGTGAGGACCACAATTGAAAAGATCATGATCTGACTTATATTGGTCACAGTGATATTTCTGATCAAATTTTAATCATACATCCAGTATAAATTTGTATTATTTAGATTTCAAACAAGTTTGATTGTGGCATATCGATACACGTTAATGAGGTGAGATTACATCAGATTGACTGTGCTTATTACCATTTTGTAAGATTTGTTTCGGATCAGATATTTATCAGATTTATAATGTTAGATTGTTGTTTGCTGCTTTTGTAGAATGCCAAGAGATTGATTCTAATTTCATATTACAGTGCATGTATTTATTGGCAAGGTTTATGAGTACAAAGGAATTAACATATAGGGACTTTTTAGAATCACAGGTTTGGAGTAATGCATAGCTCATTCCCCTTACAGATAAATGCAAAAACAGATTTTTTAAATTAATTGTAGAATGCATAATGCATACATTTCAGTAGAACAAGAGGTGAAATATATATATAAAATTATATATAATAATAAATGTTATAATTTCTAATAAATAATCTATCATTTAGACTATAAAAAATAAAACAACATTATACCAAGTAATACTTTAGGTTGCTAATAAGTTGATAATATTATTGTATTTATAAGACTATCTTATAAATTATGAATGAATAATTACAACCATTTGGGTCAAGGCGATTTTTAAAGGAAAACACTCTCCATGGTAATTTACAAATAATGTTTGACAACTCATTGTATGTCCTATGCCAACCAATGAAGGTATCAGAGTGTAAGAATTTTGCTACATATTCAATTATGTGCAAGGAAAAGATTTTGCTTAAGAAAGACATATTTCTTGTAAAAACCAGGTCTAGGTTTATGAAGTTACTTGCAGAGAATTATTACTAACATTTGACTACATTTAAAATTCATTAATATTTTGAAGCAAGTTCGATATGTTTGGTTGCAAACTTTAGCAGTTACTGATATTTCCTTATTAAAGTGCCAGACATTTTTGGGGGGGGTTCCCAATGTGACAGACTGGTTTAAAGTGTTCGCCATTACCAATCAGCTCCCATCTTACCTCTGTTCACATGGGTTCAAGTCTTGAACTCAGACAGCGTGGGCGTGTGAAAAAGCTTCCAGTGGCTACCTGTGGATAAATGGTTTTCTCTAGGGTTTTCCTTGATTCTTCTCCACCAGCTGTACTGACCACAATGTATAACCACCCATCATGCGCTGAAAAATGGTGTTAAACCAACCACAGCAACAACATTTGTGATTTATATATTCTCACATGGATTGTGGATTATTTTAAGGTAGATCATTTATGCTATTACTCAACAAATTATTGAATCTGACACCATGTTGGAAAATGGCACTGAGACAGTGACAAAGTTCCCGTACTTTTCAGTGATGAAGCCATGGTAGCTTAGTTGGTATAGCATCAGACTTGTAATCCAAGTGTTGCAAGTTTGATACCCAGCCAGGCCAGAATAGGTCAGTTGCTTCAGTGTGTCCTTGGGAAAGGCACTTAACTCCTATTTCCTTTGGCATGTTATAGCCATTATTATGCTAAAAGTGCCATTAGAGCTAATGCCAATAAAAACAAAACAAGCTTCAATGAAGCACAAATATATATAGATATATACATACATATGTATATTCCTTTTATTTTAGCACCCAGGCTTATCATCGGTGCCATATACAAGTACATCAAACAGAAAATGAAGGTGAGATGTTTACCAATAACCACAACATAATTCCTTTGCTGTATATGAGATTCATATTAGTTGGTTGTATTCAAACCGTTTACAAGATGTGTCAAATTTTTTCATGTTTCAGAAATTGCTTTACATCTGACTAACTTATGACATTGTAAGATTCATTTTTATTTAAAATTTTGCTCAGTTTCAGATAGAAAATTATTCCTCACATTTTTCAAGCACAGGATTTGGGATATTGCAAGACCATTAATCAGCGTATTCATCTGTCTGTCCATCATGCCTTCTCCTATCTCATATTTGTGTTGAATTATGCTTAATAAGGTAAGAACCTTACCCCTATGATTGCCAAAGGGATCATTTTTTACACCGCTACCAGGGACCCAAGTGATTATCTTAATTGTAGGAACAGTTTTGTAAAGTTTTCTGAAGGGAAGTAATATGTGGAAGGTTTTTGGAATGCCACAACCTGGGAATGTTGGCATACATGCCAAATTTCTAGACAGGGGTAGGTTTCTTTATTTTTATATGGTGTGTTTTGTGCACCAGAGGTACCTTATTTGCCGGTCTATACGTTGGTGCAGAGTATAAGTCGAATTAGCAAATTTGGTAATTTTTCCAACCTTCATCCATATATTAGTCAATGCTGAGCATAAGACAAGGTCAGATCAATACCTTGGCTTCATCTTTTTCACTTTGTTTTGCACAGCATCATGAATTTGATCCAATCCAGGTCTGGATCATTATGTGTAACTGAAAGTACCAGTTTGTTTCACATAAAGTATTTTAAATGTATTATATACTTTTACTACATATAATGGTGCTGACCTGAAAATTTGTTGAGTTACAGATAGGATAAAATTCTCAATGCTGTGTGGAATCAAACTATAATAACTTCTGGTTTCATAAATAATAAAAGTATCAATGTATGCTATTTCAGATTACCAGCAATAGGGAAATTACATCATTAATGCTATAATGCTTTTCCCACATACTTTTTGGAAGAGAGATTCAGAGAGATGCATGTGTTCCCTTGATTTTTCTTCTTGCAGTGATCAATATAAAATATGGCTATCTGTTCCAGGTCTTCATGTTTTCTTTATAACTTATTACCTCAGTTTAGCTGATGCTTTTGTCAAAGAGAGAAATAATTAATGAATTAAATACTCAATGTAAACAATGAAAAAAAAATATATATGTGTGTGTGTGTGTGTGTGTGAGAGAGAGAGAGAGAGATAGAGTAAATATTCCAGATCTTCATGTTATAACTTATTATCTGTGTTTTGCTGAAGCTTTTGTCAAAGAGAGAGAAAAAATTAATGAATTAATTAAATACTGAATGTAAATAATGAAAATACATACCATACACCTTCAGGGTTTGAAGATTCACAATAGTTATATCCATATAGACTCCATTTAGGTTAAATCCCAAGAATGGCCATTTTGCTGCTAATTTTCTGTTCAAGTATAACAACCTCTCCATTCTCAACTAAAACGATTATTTTTTTAAAGTACATGTACACTTCCTGTACTTAGGTGGCAATTGATTTTGATCTTTGCTCATGCTGTATGTTACTTTAAATTGCTGTCAGTCCTATCAGCAAGTTCAAAAGATGTCAATGGTTGAGAAATTTACACGAGTAACCACCTAGCATTTCCTTTCATTATATGGTACCATATCCATAATACCCATGGGTAGCCTCATATTCATATTGGTAGCCTCAGTAATTTGATCTGGTCTACCAAATCTTGACCTCAAACAGGTGTTAACTTTGGAAAACCTTGCTACAGCTGTCATATATTTAATTATCTAAATACAACTATAAAACCACATGATTATTTGACAACAGAAGTGATAACTAAAACTAGAAGGAATTGCTTACCTAGTTTGGGATTAAATGATAATGAAACATGGTACTGCAGTTTTGTACATGAGTGTGATAAGTCATCAGTTAAGTGAACAATAAATATTACCATACAATCATAAATACATCTCTCTATATATCTATCTCTCTCTCTCTCGTAATGGGGCATACTTTTTATTTGATCATGAGGTGTAGTAAGAAAATTCTGATGCAATATCTGTCTTTATTATTCGTCTTCTAACTTGTCGATTCTAATGAGCCTGTATAAAATTTTAACAGCGTATATTACATACAACATACATTACTAATGCATGCTGCTTTAGTGCAGTTACATCTGATGTAAGTTACATCTGATGTAAGTCAATAATTAATACTGATATCATGTAATTGTTTAAAATTCTTCTCACTGTGGGCTCCCATAATTTTTCAGACATGATCTCTTCCCCAAAATGAAATATGTTTTTACACATTATTTTTCGTACTTTTGGAGAATTTTTTCCATACAAAAAATTATGTGAGGGGAGTGGGCATTTTGTTCACAAATATAGATCAATTGTTTATTCATGGTTGAAATTTCATATTTTGCTCAGGTCTTATACACACTGTATAGATACTGTTTTACCTGGAACTATGAAACTTGGTGAGTGAATGTATCTTAGTGAGTACTACAGCATCATTACAAAAGTAGGTTACTTTGACCCGTATATTGTGCTTAAACATGCGTTAAATGTTGTGTTTTAATTTTATTTCTCAAGCTCAGTTCATTATAGTGTCATCAAATTTGTTGATCCTATATATCTCTATTAGTACCACACCCTTGAAGCAAAAGAATGTCAGTGTGACCTAGATTTTACTGGATTAGATTATTTTCTTTGTGCTTAGCTCATTACCACATAGGTTTTCTGAAACTTAGTGAGGATATGCATCTTGATGAATACTACACCCTCATCACAAAAGTCACTGTGACCTATATTTCATGCTTTACTGACTTTGGTTAATTTTTTATTTCAAGTTTATTTCTTAGGCTCTGTTCATGCTAGAAGCATCAAACTAGATGATGGTATGTGTCTCTATTAGTGCCATGCCCTTCGTACAAATGACTTTGCCATACATTTCACATATTACTGGTGTATGTTTTGCATTTAGCTCTTGCCAATGCAAGTTTTTTCCATCTTGATGAATATTACACCTAAATCATAAAAGGATATCACTTGTCCCAAATGTAAGGTTGTGGTGACTTTGGTTTGTCGCTGTTTTTTCTTTATTTCTGAAGAAATGATCTTGCAAGAATCATCAAACTAGTCAATTATAACTTCATTTTGAACCACACCTATATAATAAAAGAAGGTCAATGTGGCCTACATTAAAAAAATTTACTGGCGTAAGTTAAGTTTTTACATATAGCTCTAGGTTAAATAGATTTTTGGCAACCAGTAGCCATAGTGTTATCAACCAACATACCTGGAGTCAAGAAAATTGGCCAGGGGTTGCATTTTGATGAGTTCTGCAGCCTGGTCAAAAATAGATCACTTTGCAACATATTTTGCGCTTCACTTTCTTCTCAAGCTCTGTTCATGCCAGTATCATCAAATTTAAATGCATGTATGCATCTCTATTAGTACCACAGTCCTACAACAGAAGAAGGTTGATGTGGCTTATATTTCACATGCTAATGTTTGCATAAACCTTTTGCATTTAGTTAATGACAGTATATGTTTTTTCATTCTGTATAATAGTTGTACCTGAAATCATGCAACTTTGTGATATGATGCATCTTTCTGAGCACTACCCTCACCAGAGAAGTAAGTCACTGTGCCTTATATTCAGTGTTTGCTCATGCTAGAATCAATGAACTAGATTATTGTATTTATCTTTTTTAGTACCTCACCCATATAAAATTTGAATCGTGACCCACAATTCATATTGTATACTCTTCGGTTAATTTTTTCATTTAGCTCATACATAGTTTTTTGCATGCTGTATACATACTAACCTATCTATATCGTGAAACCTAATGAGGGGATGAATCTTGATGAGCACTATAATCTCATCACAGAAGTAGGTCATTATGGTCTATATTTTACACGTTTCTAAACTTAAAATTTTGTGTCTGATATTCATTTGCTTTAGTCATGAAATTGATGATGAAATGCTGTTACTACCTCAGTCATGCAACTATGAGTGAAACTATAAACCTGTGACACTTATCGATAAAATTCACAATACAGAGGTTATGATATGATTAATTGTCAATACACAAATCAACCTGCTGCCCGTTTAATATTTTGAAGGTTTTTCTGTGGTTATGAGTGTGGTATGGCTTCATATGTGTTGACATCTTGGCTATATTTCCAGTATGCAGATTACAGACATAGACTTATTATCTGTTTTTATGTTAATCTCATCCTTGACAAAATAAAAAAAGTATCCTTCCAAACAGACTACCTGTTAGTTGTCGTTGGTTTAGTTTTTCAAGCTGCTGCATTTGATCAGATGCATGACTCATAATGGTCACCACTTCCTTTGATTTCCACTGCATGAATGTTTTCAAAAATCTCATTTCATGTCTTCACTTAAATTTGGAAGGCATTTTTAGCTTATTTTCAGAACAGCAGAAATAGTTTAATTAACTCTTGCAAAACAGAAAATCATCTGTGGAACAAATCTGAGTGTGAAAATATAGATAACTAAAACCCAAATTCTTATTGTTCTTATATGCATATGTAAAACAACCACCACAGCCAAGAGGAACTCGTTTCATTCAGTGAAAGGAAGTTATTGACAACACCTACTCACCTTCTAGAAGTTACCATTGTGACTTTCACTTGTGTGGGTTGAATCAAATCCCTTGCTATTGTTTTTTTACTCCTGTTGGTGCAGTCATTGCAGATTACACATATCAGAGGTAAAGTAGCCATTCTAAAATTGTTTCCCATATGCAGCTTATTAAGTATTATACAGATCATTTGTGTGTTTATCTGTTGCTTTGTATCTAATTGGACAGAGATTTCATGAATTGCTTCTGGTGTATCACACAGTAATAAGCTACATGTAGTTGTTTTGTGGTTATTGTTTTAATCGGAACAAACAATAACCACCAATCAGAATTGAATATAACATATTACACTGCCTGACACACTGGAAGTGTAGCCTTCAAATTCAATCCAAGTAAATCAGATATGATACAACAGATAAGCTTTGCATAAAAGTGGTTATTAAATGATCAGGAAAGTATATAAATAATACATAAAGTACAAGTCTGTAATATTTCCATGACTTTGGCAATGTTATCAGTGACTGAATATGCTTAAAGGATGAAATAATTAGCAATGAGTAGGCAGTTAGGAGAAGTTTTCAAACAACCTTGCATTAATTTGTTGAAAGCAAGTAGGTGTTGACATCTTTTTTGTTAATCTGACAGAAATTAGTTCATATGCCTGCAATAACTCCCTTAGATGAATTCTCAATTTAAAGATTAAAAAGGCAAACAACTAATAATTATTCATGACTGTTGAAGATTAAAGTAACTTGTATAGGTCAGGTAATGTTTTGTATCAGTTATTCACCTCTAGTAATGATATGGCTATCAATACAGAAAAAGTATTGTTTCTTCACTATATCAAATAATCATTTCACCCCTACTTACAACAAAAGATGCTCATTGTGACCTGCTTTCATCTTACTGGCTTTGACTAAGGTTTTACATTTGGCTCATGACCACATAACATTTGCCTCATGGTAGATGTATGCTATCCTTCACTGAATCATAAAACTTTGTGATTATATTATACTTGATAAGTTATTCAACCCTATTACAAAAAGAAATTGATGTGACCTATATTTCAAGCTTCAGTGACTTGGTTGAATTAGTGTATATAAATTTTTGTTTATGATCACATAGGTTCTTCCATGCTATAGTCACTTTAATCCACTCAATCTACCAGTGCAGTTTGAAGTAGTGAAAATAAGTTTACTTGATGCTAATCTTTCCAGACACGCTATGGTGATGATATTAAATATTCCTGTGTTAGATATATCTAAATTGTGTGTTTAACTTTTGTCCATGATTGTAGATTGTAAGGGTCACTTGTCGACTACATATTACATAGCTAACTTTTGTCCATGATTGTATATTATACTTATATATAATAATCATTCGTAAACGACATGTTGCTTGGATTTAAGTTCCGGGCCTTGATTTTTCCCTCTGAAATTATATTATCTACCTGATTTTTGTCTTGTTGGTGAGTTTTAAAAAATTGTTTACTGATATTTGAGTTCAAAGTCTAGCCTAATTTACAAAATTTAGAATGTTCTAGAAGCAAGCTTTTAACCCATGTCCTGGTCATTTTGTATTGTGTCTTAGGTTTTTATATAACATTGTGATCAATAAAACTATTCATTCCTGTTTTAATATCAGTCTTTGAGCAATCTCTTTTAGTAGTGTTAAAACATATATTTAGAGGAATTATTTTAATGATTCATTGGAACTACTAAAGTGGTCACTGACTGAATTAACACTATTTTAGGATTGGATTATATCATTCTGATTAATCAAAACTGTTGGTACATCAGCACATTCAGGACTCTAGGAATTTGTTCACTACATTCTATACTTTTGGACTTGTGATAGACCTTTTTGGATTATTTGAGATTTAATCACAATACTGTAAGTTCCACTTCAGATTTGATTTTAGAGCTTATATAATTAAATTGTTTGCTGATTTTACAAAACATGTTGGTTTTGCTTCTTTCTGTTATTTAGTTTAAGACCCTGGAGTTGTGGCGCCTCTTTATGGCATTATGCTACATTTAGTATTATGACAGCACAATAATGTCAGAATTCTGACAGTTTTGTTTGGGGCACAATATTGTTGGAAATCTTAGTTTTGTATGGGGCACAATAGTGTCAGAGATTGGGCAGTTTTATATGGGGCACAGTAGTGTTAGAGATGCAACAGTTTTATCTAGGGCACATTACTATCAGAGATCTAACATTTAGCTGGGTTACATTAGTGTCAGAGATCTGTCAGTTACATATGAGATTTTATTGCTGCCAGTTTTTACAGTCATCAGATCAGATTGTTACATTCACATTATGGTTTTAGTTGCTAAATAGGTGCCAGTAATGACACATGGTGGTTTCTTTCCCTCTAGATATTATGGATTAAACATGTTATATTCACAGATTTGTTTAGATAATGTTTTAGTTTTCAAATACATGCTAATAATGGCACATTCTGTGTAGATGTTATGGGTGAAATACTAGAATATGGCTTTAGTTGCTCAATATATGCCAAAAATGTCACATAGTAGTTTCCTTCTGTGTAGATGTTATGGGTGAAAGACTAGAATATGACTTTAGTTACTAAATATATGCCAAAAATGTCACATGGTGGTTTCTTTCTTTGTAGATGTTATGGACGAAGGACTTGAAGATGAATACCGTACATGTGGATGATGTTTGTCGAGCAATCTGGCATCTTTTCCACCATGCCAAGAGAGGAGAGATTTATAACCTGGTTGATGACGGAGACACAAGTATGTATAATTCATAAAACCTATTTCCTTAAAATCTATAAATGTACAGAACATGTCTCTGCATAGGCCATAAAAAGTGTAAAAGGTGTTCTAGTTGTCACCATCATACAAACATAGTTTGCTCTTTTTAATCAGTTTTTATCATAGCAGCTTGATGAATACCAATGAAATACAAGAAATATAGTGTTTTTTGGTGCTATGGGACCTGTAGACCCTTTGATTATTGTGGGAACTCGGGATGGTGAAATGCTCTAGTGCATTTTTCTTTATAGATCACTCACACATCTCATGTGTATGTGAGAAAGCTTGCCAGTGGCTTCCTGTGGGTCAGTGGTGCTTCCCCCTACCAAATATACTGGCTGCAGGGTTTCCATGCTACCGGGAAATTGGGAAAAGATCGGAAGAAATGATAATTTTTTTCCCGACCATGAAAAGTCCTTGAATTTGGCAAATATTGACAGAAGTCAAGAAAACCCTTGGAATTTTCCTCCACAGCTTGACGACTGAAACAATTACATAATTGAGTCATAACTGAACAGATCGTGAGTTAAATTTATTGAATTCTAACCAGAATATTAGGAGGTTGCAGTATGGATCATTTGGGTGCTTGCCATATATATATTTGTTGAGACAATCCAAATGCTCAGTGGATTAGATTCATCTAGTAGACTTTTTGTTTCACAAACAGCTCGATATCTGTATTTTTTTTAATGGAAGACATGAAAACCAGTCTAGCATCACAAGAGGCCAACATGGTGGCGTTAAAGCATAGCTGCTTAGTGGATGGGCTAGCAAACTTAAATGTTAAATCGAGTTATACCTGCATGAAATCGATATGAAAATTATTTATTTTCTCAGAAATTGCAAGTATTAAAATCATTATGTCTTTGATCTGCAGAAAGACGATAAAACTAATGCATTGATGAAATTTGAGCTGGTGCTAGCAATTTTGATTGCTAGTCGCACGAGCACACAGAATCTCACAACCATCCTTTTCAAATATTGTAGAAAAAAGTCGCATACTAGTTGCAATAAAAATACAAAAACAAAAGAGCACAAAATTCTCCATATTTATTGCAACACCTACTTCCGGAGTTTTGCTGCATCACATGACTACCACATTGACATGTGCTCTATCACGCAGGGAGCATACGAAGCAGGGAACCAGACTACTCTGCTTGATGAATCAGACTGGCCAAGTTTCTTGTAGTTGTTCTCGAAATAAATATGTAGAGAATTATATGTTCTTTCTGGTTTTTACAAAAGGTATCTGACTTTCATTTAATATAATTGAAATTTTGTACAATGACATTAAAAAGGACTTTGTTGTTGATATCACATGACTGTTGGACTTCCGATGTCATTGTTTGAGAGTTATGAAGTCATGTGACTATTAATGCAAATGGCAAGTACCAGGTCAGGTTTCATCTATGCCAAGTTTTATCTAGTCTGTCATTGGATTAAAGATATAACGAATATAATACTTGCCATTTTTGAGAAAATAGATAATTTTCTTATAGATTTCCAACAGGTATAAGTCGTTATAACATTATGTCAGTTTAAATTTGCTAGGCCCGCTGGTAAGCTATCTTACAGTGGTGGCAGATCCCAAATTTTTTATTTGTAATTGCTCTGAACCCACACTCCATCCTAAATGTCCAAATGTGAAATATGGGGTTGGAATATTCGGCAGAAACCCGGATTAGAAAAATTTTGAATCTCAAAGCTGAACTTTGGTGCGAACCTATTACACGGTGACATTTAGCTTGAAGCATTGGTATAATTCAGATCTTAAATAGAACGCAAGAGAAATGGGAAATTGTTGTCCCTTTTATTATATATTAAGGAACGATAAGAGCCCATGTATCAATACAGGTTTGGGGACTGGTTTATTGAACTACAAGAAGAGAAGTTGATTTTACAGAAAATTCAGTTCTTGTTTATGGAACAATATATAATTTGGAAGATCTTTTGTCATAATTTAAATCAACCCTTTTGTAAATGTCTTTAAATGATGGAATTTTTAACCAGATCATCTTAAGGAGTTTAGATTGGTTGAAAAATCTTTTTTGAGATATTATTGGCACACATAAATTCAGGTTTAAACTTTTTTCATTACAAGATAAGATTTTAATACTTTACATTTATTGGGGTAATTTTTCATACTGTGATAGGAAATGTTTACTTTGTATAATATGCACATATATTGCTCTAGAATTCTTTAGAATTAAAGGTTTGAAAGGAAACAAAATAATTTATGATCATTATGTTGTTTCCACATAGCAACGTAAAGCAGGTCTGCAAAGTTAGAATTTGTATTCTGTACATTGAAATGGCTTTAAATGCCAGTTTATAGGAATATAGTAAGATTTGTTTTGTGTGACTCATTTTGTGGTTTGGTATATAATCATCTTTTCTGACATATGTTTTGGAAAGTCTTGAAAGAGAAACTTCTTCAGATTTGGAAAATGCATGTTTTATAATCCAAAATGTTATTTAATTCCATTCAGTAGTGGTCATGTTAACCTTGAAAAAATTAATTTCATCCTGGAAAACACCTGAAAAAGACCTGGAAATTTATATTTAGAAATGTGTGGGAACCATGTGGCTGGCATGCATGCTGAGAAATGGTGTTAATCTCATTTTTGTGTTTCTTAGCTTGTCATCAGTGTCTTCAGAGTACCTCTTGTGTGGAAAGTTTTTCCACTGCAGAATTCCTCTTGTATGGAAAGGTTTTCCCAATGCAAAATTCCTCATGTGGAAAGGTTTTCCCACTGCAGAATTTCTCTTGTGTGGAAAGGTTTTCCCAATGCAAAATTCCTCATGTGGAAAGGTTTTCGTACTGCAGAGTTCTTCTTGTGTGGGAAGGTTTTTCCACTGCAGAGTTCCTTTTGTGTGGTAAGGTATCCTTCCTGGCAATTTTCATATGGTTGTGACATGATTTTGTTTGCTTTACTTTTGGATAAGTCCATAAGAAAGGAGGTAACAATAACCAACCATAATTGTCCTTTGGCATCTGCTGGGTCAAAATATTAGATAGTCAGCATACTATAGACAGTATTAATTCAAGACTGGGGACTTCTTGAAAAGTAAACTGTTTAATATGAAATTATTAATTGGAAATCAAATATGTCAGATTGTTTTGCTGTTGTACCTCATAAATTCACTGCTTATCATATTTTTTTCATCACATTTTTTATTAAATGAAGCTTTTGGAGTTCCATTATAATTAATAATTTAGTTACTTGGCAAATATTTCTTGCAGGAGTAAAAGTGTATGCATTTCTGATTTCAGCCCAAGGAAATGTCAGTGAATTGGTGTCAGAAATTTTCAACATTAGCTATGACTTTGTAGGATCTCTGTGGTCAAACTTTGCAAGGGTAAGATGGTTGATTACCTAATTTTAAAAAAGCCTTCATTTAAACATTGATGATAAATCAAAATTAAGATATTTTCACACACACTGATCTTGTCATTTAAATGGTTTCAGCATCAATTTGTGAATGCATTCTCATAAATTCAATACAGTGGTCCCCCTCTTGAACGGCCCCCCTGACCAGTGGCCACCCGCTCCTTACGGCCAGAATATGTTGGCACCGACGAGTTTGTGTTCAAAAGTACCCCTCGCGAAAGGCCACCCGGCTAACGCAACCAGCGGCCAGCATATTAGTGCAATAATATAAAATTTACCCCTCACAAGCGGTCGCATTTTATTTGAATATGTATCCAGAACCAGTATTTTATTCATAACGTGTGTTAAGTAATCCGATTTCTGTTTCCCGATGTCTGGTTTTCGTTACTGAAAGAAGTGTTGAGTAAAGTACATGTACCACTAAGGTTAATATTATATCATTTATGCCTCATGAGAAGCCAAATTTATTCCATAAAAACCGAGAAAGACTCAAATTTTAATCCATACAAATGAGTAAGTACATGTAATCCAATTAGCCTTACTGCTATGTTATCATAAGATGTCCGATTTAGTCACTCTGATAATTGTTAAGGTTACAATTATTGAACAGTAATAACAGCTGAGAAGTGGCAGTATCGATGTACAATACCCAAGTCAGCAGGAAAATGGTTTGATAGCCTTTATGGCTTCCCTTAGTAACCTGTTGAGCTTGTTCACTTTGATAATTAGTGGCTATTACTAATGACACTAATTGTCAAAATTACAAATCCTAATGGCCGCGAGGTCAAATCTGCGTGATGTACATATCGAAGCCGTTTTGGCTTCTCTCACTTAGTGTAAAGAAATGTATAAAAACAATAGGGTACCAGACTGCGGCTAACGAATCATGTGACAAGATCACTTCCTTTAAAAACACACGGCAATTTGTTTAGATGCATGCAAAATTGTTTTATCAGTATTGTAGTTGGCAACATAAATAACTTACTGCAAAAAGATCAACATGTCATCGAGGAAAAGAAAAATTCTCAGTTTAGAAGAGAAAGTGAAATTAATTCACCTGACTGAGAAGGAGGGAGGGTTCGATGATCTTTGCAGAAAACGGATGTCGGAAAGACTCAGATGAACAATATCATGAAAGATAATGAAACAATTCTGCAGAAGTGGGAAGGTGAAATGGATGGAGAAAGGAAGATTGTTTGAGTCAGGAGACATTTGTATCCTGATTTGTATGAGAAAAAAAAGCAACAATTTTGTCAGTTGAATTGGGATATGACGACTTTACCGCAAGTAACGGATGGTTGCACAGATCAAGTGCGACACAATATTAAGTGTTCTGTCCTTAGTGGAGAATCAGCTGATGTTCATAATGAAGTTGTCGAAGATTGGAACAAAAGACTAAACGATATATGCAGGGAATATGACAGCAAGGATATTTTTAATTGTGACAAGACTGGTTTGTGTTTTAGACTGTTACCAACAAAGTGACATATGATGTGATCTGTAACATAATTATAAAGACAGTTTTAAAACTATATCAGTGGTTATTCATAGCATTCTTTTGAAAATGATGACAGTTTGTTTTACATTTATTTCACAACATGCATGTGATTTTTTAATGAAAATATTGAATGTTTTAGAATTAAATGTATTTGTGACTTTCTTCATATGTATTTGCTATTCGCATTTGTCATCCCCCTCTAGAAAAGCCACCCTCATTATAAGACCACTTCCCTGCTGCATATCTTGTCTGGGTGTTGGCATCTTGATGTTTGTCCTTCAAATACGTTCCCTAATCACATTAACATTAGGGATATAAGCCTGCTACCTCTCGAATCGAACCCTACTAAAAGATGAAAATTCGTCTTTTCTGTCTATCTCACATAGACCAAAGGGCAATAACTCTTGCCCCTTACCTCCCCTTGCCACTGCCAGGTGTCACTAGTTTTTAAGCTTCGCTTGTACTGATAACACGTACGTTATACCTCCAAACAATCCAAGCCATCTTAGGTTAAATTGGACCATCCGAAGTTAAATTTGGATTTATTGCGTTGGACAATCATTCTTCTACAGGTTGTATACATTATTTTAACAATTTTTTTCAAAATTGAGTGACTTTGTCCATGTTACACGCACTATCGTGGAACTTGTGTTGTCAGTTAAGAGTTAACGCGACACTGACTAATTTCGCTTACTCTGTTAGTAACGGTTGTGGTATTAGCGAATTAATAGAAATGTCAACCACATGCATGAAATGCAAAAAGTTCAAAGCAAAAGAAGACAACCATTACTCTTGTATTGTATGTACCAAGTGTACGTCATCTATGCCATGCAACGTGTGTAATACTTGGACAGAGCAAATGTGGGCTGATGTAGTCCAGAAGGCAGGGGGGACGTTGGGGACCCCCCTCCACCTAAAGTTCGTCGTTTGCAACCGTCAGCCACAGTAACATCAGCGGCAATGGAGGAAAATAATGTTGACAGGGTACAACAGTCCAACTTTGAACAGATGCGTCGTTTGGTCCAGGAAATGGCGATGCAGCTATTGACATCAGGCCAGATATTACCCTTATTTCCCTCGCTCGCTTCCAGTTTTTTCTGACTCTTTGGGGGAATGTTCCCCCAATTTTAGGCTGCCCAGTGGGCGTAAGTCCCCCCGCATGTCCGAGCTTGGCCTTCAGGCCTGTAAGTCAGGACGCATGGGGTTTTTACCGGATCCATCGGATCCATTTCTTTATACAACCTCTACGTCACCGGCCGTCCAGCTGTCCCAGCATGGGGACCCTATTGCTAAAACGGTCCTACCAAACATGACTTACAGGGATTTTAGTGATAAATCCGTCCGTCAAGCTGTACCGCCGGCAACATGCCAATACTATGGCGGAGATTTTAGAAATCTGTCGTCCAGCCAGGCCATTGGAGCAACCGGTACCGGTGATAGCAGGACCGTCGCCAACATTCAGACTGACCACAAGCCAGACAAAACAGCCGTCAGGGCCGTCCGTCCATATGTTCACGGCTTATCCACAAGGGAGAGTTAGTGACAGTGTTAAGGATGACGGAATCGCGTCATCTATGCCACCTGGTATGCTCTATCCAGAAATGCAAGCTATTACAGAACACGACTCGGCACACAGTGAGGGTGACGAAACTCCTGCAAATCATCCATACACAGATCCAGCCATGGAACTGACTGAGTTTGGCTTCAAGGCGGCAGTGGAAGAAATTTATAGGGTGTTGGCAACTTCAGAATGCCCTCCACCTCCTACTGCCACTCAAGACTACAAAGTTAAGGCGTCTGTAGATCTTGACAGGGAGGAAGAGACGCCGTCCTTCCGGCTCCTTCCCCAGTCGGCAAAAATTAAGGAGATCATTGATCGTCTATCAGGACGAAAAGGTGATCCCGGGAATGCTAAGGCGTTCTTTTCAGAAAGCCAAGTACCAGCGACGTTCTTGTGTCGCTGGTACAAAACTCATTCAGATGCCTTCAGTACGGATCTTCCGGCCCTGGACAAAAATATGGCAGCAGTTCACATGTCTGCTCCACTGTTTTACAAAGTGGACAAAAATGTGTTCCATGCCACGTCAAAGCTAGTCCGGAATCGCTACGTCTTCAATGTTAGACTTGGCTTCATTAGCCTTTTTCCGACTCGCAGAAAAATCCGACAATGACCACGCTTGGGAAGCGACGGCCCGGATTGCTAGAGTTATTAACAGGGCAGCTCACCATTCCATGGCTAATGCGTTGACTGCTTCTGCCAACTTAGACCTGATACGACGTGATGCATGTCTGCGGTCCACGTCGCTCAAGCCCCATCATACTCTGGCTTTATGGATCACTCCATTTGGGTCGCCTTTACTCTTTGGAGGAAAAATTGAAGAAGTTCGGAAGCAGGCAGCTCAGGAACTGCCCCTCCAACTCACTGCCCAACCCTCGCAGGCATTTAAAAAAAATCAGCCCCTACCACATCGGAGGCATGATTGGCGGACCAGGGACAAGGGATCCTTACAATCAAATGTGCAGTATAGATCCCAACCCAATGCAAGGAGACAACAGTCTAATCAGGCTAGGAGGCAACCATACAGAGGCGGTAAGAAACAAAGTTTCTCCATCTTCAAGCCTCCTAACTCTAAAAATTGACATACACTCTCCACCACCCATGGACGGCCTACCTGTGGGCGGCCGCCTCCTGCAATTTCAGGACCACTGGACCACCTTTTTTCCTCAGTACGATTGGGTGATCCAGGTCATTTCAGAGGGACTTCAGATTTCATTTATCCAACCCCCTCCCCTGTCCTCCTCTCCCCTCTTCACGGACGTACCGTCCGATTGGGAGAAGGATACCTTTCTACAACAGGAGATACGGTTGCTCATAGAAAAACGAGCGGTGGAGATTGTGGAAAAAAAAAAACGCAATCGCCTTGGTTTTATTCCAGGCTGTTTCTTATCCACAAGGCAAAAGGCAAGTTGAGGCCGATCATCAACCTGAGTCGCCTCAACCAATACATTTAACCACCGAAATTCAAGATGGAAACGGCGAGATCAATCCATCTTTCCATCCGGCGGGACGAGTATGCTGTCAGTCTAGATATGACCGACGCATATTTTTACGTCCCTATTCACCCCGCGTCACGGAAATTTCTCCGATTCGCTTACCGCGATGCGTTTTATCAGTTCCAGGTCCTACCCTTTGGCCTCAACATCAGCCCTTGGGCTTTTACCAAGGTTATGGATTGTGTCGTCACCCTGTTCCGCTCGACTTCATCTACAGGGATGGCAGTGTACTTGGATGACATCCTCCAGAAACATATGGTAAGTTCTATTCTGCTCAAAGGCAGAAACGATCTTTTAGCACTTTTAGATCATCTAGGCTTTCTCGTGAACTGGAAAAGTCTGATCTCCGTCCATCCCAGCGTTTTGTCCATCTGGGTATGGAGTTTCTCACCGATCTGAATCTGCTACGACTTCCTCACGCTCGCGTAATCCGGATCATCACATTCGTTGAGTCCGTTTCCAACAGGACATGGATTTCAGCAAGAGAATTCTTGCAACTCCTCGGATTATTCAATGCGGCAGCGGACTTGATCCCGCTTGGCCGTCTTTTTATGCGTCCCTTACAAATGACGTTACTGGCACAATGGCGCCCCTTTTCAAGTCCCCTTAATCAAACAATAATGATCACGCCCGAGATACGATAGTTCCTGCGTCAGTGGCACAACCCCGGTTGGCTGTCCATGGGGATTCCTCTGAAGTTGCCCCAAGCGGAGATAACGGTATGTACCGACACCAGTACCTACGGTTGGGGTGCCCACCTGTTGCCAGACTTCGCTACAGTCAGCGGCACGTGGGAGCCAGGGGAGAGGCCTCTCCACATTAACCTTTTAGAAATGAGGGCTGTCATCAATGCCTTTCAATTCTGGAAGGATCAGCTCTCAGGAAAAACTCTCCTCGTTATGTCAGACAACTCTATGGTGGTGACTTACCTCCTGAAACAAGGGGGCACCAAATCACCAGACCTGTGCATTCTGATCTGGCAGTTTCTACGTTGGTACGACAACCTCCACATCAACGTACAAGTCAGACACATTCCCGGCAGACTCAATGTTTTGGCCGACACTCTATCAAGGAAAGGTCAAGTCATTCACACAGAATGGTCACTCCGTCAATCAGTCTTTCTTCGGATTTGCACACTTTGGGGGCGTCCGATGATCGATCTTTTTGCGACAAGGTGGAATCGCAAGTTGCCCACCTTTGTCTCTCCGGTTCCAGACCCAGAGGCTTGGGCCGTGGATGCTCTGTCAATCAGCTGGGAGAGGTTGGGGGCATTCGCCTACCTTCCCATGGTTTTGGTACCGAAAATAATCCAGAGGTTAAGGGGTCAGAACTGTCGGATGATTCTGATTGCCCCTCTCAGATGGAACAAGTCCTGGTCCACCGATCTACTCGATCTAGCGATAGATCTACCCGGGAAGATTCCAACCAGCCCAAATCTTCTCAAACAACCGCGGTCACAGGTGTTCCACTCCTGCCCGGACTGTCTTCTTCTTCACGCTTGCCTCTTGTCCGGGCAGCCTTGCGAGACAAACAATTTAAACCTTTGATTGTGGAGAGAACCTCAAGAGCAAGAAGGCCCTCCACTCTGAAGGCTTATGAGGGAAAGTGGCATGTTTTCAGGGACTGGTGCCATATCAATAACATCGTCCCTTTGAGTGTCTCAATCCCTCAACTGGCTGACTTTTTTCTCTATCTTTTCGAGGAGAAACAGTTGGCCCCAATTGCTATCAAAGGCTACCACTCCATGATATCAGACACATTCTGCCATCATGGTAGATGTGATATTGGGCGTAACATAGATCTATCAGATCTTTTAGCCAATTTTGATTTCAATCGACCAAAATCCCTCACCCTGTTTCCAAAATGGAATCTGTCCTGGGTTTTAACATGGCTCAATTCAGACAAATTTGAACCTTTAGCCCACACTTCGTTAAAGCTATTATCATACAAAACATGTTTCTTGATAGCCTTAGCTTCGGCATGCAGGGTGAGCGAGTTACATGCCCTTTCCAGTGACCCAAACTTTCTTCAGTTCAGATCAGATGGTTCGGTGGTCCTCCTGACGTAACCAGGCTTTGTAGCCAAAAATACGTTACCATCCATTGGCAATCAAAGAATCATCATTTGCTCGCTCTCTTCCATAGATAAGTCAAGAGCAGCAGCCATGCAAGATCCTGTTCGTGCACTCAAGCACTATTTAAAACACACAGAGGCGTGTCGGGACATACGTAAGCGCCTCTTTCTTCCGGTCAAAGCTGGTAAACGGGATATCACCCCACAAGCCCTTGCGTCATGGCTGAAGTGGGTTATATGCGCAGCGTACTCTGAGGTCTCAGAAGATCAGAGTCACCTCATGAAGATTATGGCTCATGAGATTAGAGCAAACTCGGCGAGCCTGGCATTCGAACGCAATGTTTCGATCCGAGATATAATAGAAGCTGTTGGCTGGCATGCAGAGTCAACCTTCTCCAGTTTTTATCTCAGAGATTTGGCTTCGCAGAGGCAAACCTTGAATCTGGTAGGTCCGGTGTCGGCAGCCCAGATGACCACCAGACCCATTTAAAACAATCAGCACAGCCTATCAGCTTCGCTGGATTCGCCAGTGAAATTTCGTAGGTAAGAAGATTTCAATAACTATCTTCTTAACCGTATATCAGGGTCACATATCACGGGACCCTAGGCTGTGTTGCTGATGAAATTAGGAGAACGGGTTATCGTTCAAATGGGGAATCCAGCCATCATTCCCTAGGAGGTACCCGGTTTGGAGGTAGGATGCTCAGCATTCCCTCCTCCTATTACTTATTCTCCTAACATTAATGTGATCGGGGAACGTATTTGAAGGAGAAAGCAAATTTTTAGTAAATTGTGTTTCTCCGAGAATTCTTACCCAATCACATTACTTAAAAACCCTCCCAACCACCCTGCTATGCGAGCATCCTCGTATAATATATATCGCTCAGCTTAAAAAACTAGTGACACCTGGCGGTGGCAAGGGGAGGTAAGGGGCAAGAGTTATTGCCCTTTGGTCTATATGAGATAGACAGAAAAGACGAATTTTCGTCTTTTAGTAGGGCTGGATTCGAGAGGTAGCAGGCTTATATCCCTAACGTTAATGTGATCGGGTAAGTATTCTCGGAGAAACACAATTTACTAAAACTTTGCTTTCTCTGCCTATTTTATCAGTAGTGTAGCTAGAACATTGTAGGCTTCAGTATCAACACTTTCTATTTTCATAAATAGTCTCTTCAATGTCAGCATGATGTCTTTCACAGGGTTTCAGCTATGGTGTAAGCTTAATCATCCCATTGTAGTTAAAGCTTTCAGGTTGCACCTTAAACAACAAGTAACATGCACATAGCAAATTCATCTTCTGTAAGGTACTGGCCATTTAATTTTTGGGGGTGGGTGGGGCTGTGATTTTCTTTTGAGCTGAAATATTTTCTTTTATCTAGAGATAATTAATATTTTTTTCAAAAATCATGGATTCAATATGGCGTTATGTGGCTATAAATCTGAGAATTATATCTTTTCCAGATGGAAATTAAGCAGAAAAATGTCAGTCCCCTGTCTCTTAACATTGAAGTGTTGGTCACAAATATATAGTGTTATACAGTGGTACATATTGTGGTACATTCAGAAATGCTGCAGTATGATAATGATAATAATAATAATAATAATATGAGGACTTTGTATAGCGCCTAATCTTTAGAAGCTCTAAGTGCTTTACAACATTAGACATACCGTATACCGTGGTACAAAATGTGTGGCTCCCAGCTCTAACACAAACACACAATAAAGTTGTTGAGATTGTTTATTATTAGACATAACCTTGAAATATATTATTTGACTGTGCCTAATTTGGTTAGTATTCATTCACAGAATAGTAGTATTTTGAAGGAAAAGACCAGTGACTATTCAGCAACAGAAATATTTATGTAGAGAATACGCTTGGGTGGAAATGAAGATATTTAAAGCTAGGCAAGCAGCATCCGAGTTAACACTTTGGTGTAATGTACTTCATCAATCATCATTCTCAAACCTTCAAATGCTAGGCAAGCATCAGCTGAGTTAACACTTTGGTAGGATGTACTTCATCAATCATCATTCTCAAACCTTCAAATGCTATGCAAGCAGCATCCGAGTTAACACTTTGGTAGGATATACTTCATCAATCATCATTCTCAAACCTTCAAATGCTAGGCAAGCATCATCTGAGTTAACACGTTGGTAGGATATACTTCATCAATCATCATTCTCAAACCTTCAAATGCTAGGCAAGCATCATCTGAGTTAACACTTTGGTAGGATATACTTCATCAATCATCATTCTCAAACCTTCAAATGCTATGCAAGCAGCATCCGTGTTAACACTTTGGTAGGATATACTTCATCAATCATCATTCTCAAACCTTCAAATGCTAGGCAAGCATCATCTGAGTTAACACTTTGGTAGGATGTACTTCATCAATCATCATTCTCAAACCTTCAAATGCTATGCAAGCAGCATCCGAGTTAACACTTTGGTAGGATGTACTTCATCAATCATCATTCTCAAACCTTCAAATGCTAGGCAAGCATCATCTGAGTTTACACTTTGGTAGGATATACTTCATCAATCATCATTCTCAAACCTTCAAATGCTATGCAAGCAGCATCCGAGTTAACACTTTGGTAGGATGTACTTCGTCAATCATCATTCTCAAACCTTCAAATGCTATGCAAGCAGCATCCGAGTTAACACTTTGGCAGGATGTACTTCGTCAATCATCATTCTCAAACCTTCAAATGCTATGCAAGCAGCATCCGAGTTAACACTTTGGTAGGATTTACTTCATCAATCATCATTCTCAAACCTTCAAATGCTAGGCAAGCATCATCTGAGTTAACACTTTGGTAGGATGTACTTCATCAATCATCATTCTCAAACCTTCAAATGCTAGGCAAGCATCATCCGAGTTAACACTTTGGTAGGATGTACTTCATCAATCATCATTCTCAAGCCTTCAAATGCTAGGCAAGCATCATCTGAGTCAACACTTTGGTAGGATGTACTTCATCAATCATCATTCTCAAACCTTCAAATGCTAGGCAAGCATCATCTGAGTTAACACTTTGGTAGGATGTACTTCATCACTCATCATTCTCAAACCTTCAAATGCTAGGCAAGCATCATCTGAGTTAACACTTTGGTAGGATGTACTTCATCAATCATCATTCTCAAACCTTCAAATGCTAGACAAGCATCATCTGAGTTAACACTTTGGCAGGATGTACTTCATCAATCATCATTCTCAAACCTTCAAATGCTAGGCAAGCATCATCTGAGTTAACACTTTGGTAGGATGTACTTCATCAATCATCATTCTCAAACCTTCAAATGCTAGGCAAGCAGCATCCCAGTTAACACTTTGGTAAGATGTACTTCATCAATCATCATTCTCAAACCTTCAAATGCTAGGCAAGCAGCATCCCAGTTAACACTTTGGTAAGATGTACTTCATCAATCATCATTCTCGAACCTTCAGATGTATGAATTTCTGTCTTAGATTTTGTTGTTCTTATGTTTTAGGTGAATATGGAGAATGTGGTGGAGGATATAAATGAGAAGCACATGGCTCCCTGGGCAGATGCTTGTGTTAGAGATAATATCAGGAACACACCTCTTAATCCGTTTTTAGACCAGGTAAAATACCATTGATATTTTGGTCATATGTTACCTGTGTGTGACACTGCATTCTGTGAGACACTGGTTTCATTCCATAGTCAATAAAATTCTTTTTATATTTTCCTTGTTTCTGACAGTATTTGTTAAAATATGTATTCCACTTGAGGAGAATACAGCACCTATATCCAGCAATTGGACAAAGATGAAAAGATTTGCCATCTTCATCTATATAATTGTTTAAGTATGATAATAGTTTCTATGGGAAGAAACTCCACATGCAGCACTGTGGTACATCTTCCCTCCAAACCATTGGGCAGGTTGTTGAACTCACTGATTCAGTTTCTAAGAAGACGGGGGGTTTTATAAGAAAGATTTTACAGTTTTTTTTTACTTTTCTATTTGGTCACAGACCTTTATCTGAGCTGGCTGTTTATGTGCCCTTTCCATTTCATTTTTTGCACAGTAGCACTATTTCCAGTTGCTTAAATCATTGTAATCAGATCTCAGAGAGAGATAAGTCACTTCTTGAATTGGTGGCAGAAATGGAATTATTGGCCAGCAGCAAAAGTTCCTCTGGAAAATGAATGTTTTCCTTAATGTAAATATCCTGAGAATGAAGCCATAATAAATAATGTTCATTCATGACAGAATCTGCTTTATAGAAAAGTTTGCCTTTCATTATATCAAACAATTCTGCGGTAGATAACTACATCTGAAAACAACAGGGAAACCTGATCCCTGGATCTTATCACAGTCATTGTTGTTAATGGTTTAAATGTTTTGCTGTTTTGCTTTGAAAATTTCTTCAGTAAGGAATCATATCTCTTAACTGAATAAAGTTTTGTTTATGGGAGACTGATCTTTATCCTTCACACGATCATTCATATCATTATTATGTCCATGGATGGCTTACGAGGTTGGATGCTCTTGCATTTCTCCAAACCAAAATGCAGTTGGGTATTGTTTTTGACCAAGAAAGGAAATTGTTATTGCAAATTATGTTTCTCCAAGAATTCAGCCCCATCACATTTTAGATAAGGCCTCCCATGTCTCCCCTCAAATACAAGCATCCTCATTGAACGGATAAAAAAAATCTATGAACTGATGAATCTCCTTGCTGCAGCTGTGGTGTCAGAGAACATAACTATAAAGGTATTATGGAGGATTTCTTGAAGTACACACTACTGATATTATTATTATTATTATTATTATTATTGTCTCTGTAGTATGAGGACAGGGAAGAAAATTTGTTTCACATTTCTGAGGCCCGGATTGAAGCAGTAGCAGAAGTAAATATTCTTTGTGTACACATGACTATTGAAAGAATGGATAAATGTCCACAGAGAAACAATCTATAGACAAATAAAATTAACACTGCTCCCATAATCATCATTATTAGCTGTTAATGCTACATTGCTCATTCATTGTTTCTCACAGGTTGTATTTTTCTTGTCTGAAATCTGTGTACAGTATCCTCTCAGACTTAGTAAGTAACTTTTTTAAATGGAATCAAACAGGTAGAGAGTAATGAAAAAGTAATTGTTAGTATTTCATGCAAAAATTAGTTATTTTTTTATATTTGTATATTTCATGCAAATATTATTTATTTTTTATATTTGTAAAGTTTTGTGGGAATATTGTGATTTTGTGACTATATTCCCATTGCTGCCATGGCAGTTGGACCTTTAACATTAGGTTTCTATTTTTTGGCAGGAACTGCTGTATAATAAACACCTGTACCTGAATGGCAGCAAGCTGAAGGAGACGGGCTTTGTCCTCGAGAAACCCAAGATCCAAACCTCATATCTAAAAGAGGTGAGATTTATATGTAGATGATTGTTTGACACACTTTTTCATGCTCATATTACCTGGAAAAGTGAGACACAGCATTGGCTTTCTGCTGGACCATATTTTTAAGACTGATGTGAATCTGTAGAGGTGGGCATATATTATTACCCAGGTAAATTTTGTTGAACTAAATAATTTTTGAAGGACTTCTTGAATTGAAACCAAATTTGGTTTGAAGCATTATATTTAGAAGATGTACTATATATACTTGATTAGAAGTCTGGTAGAGCAGACCACTTCAGTGGCCTAAGTGGTTAGAGTGTCTGCCTATGATGTGAACCACAGCCAAGTCATTCTAAAGACTTATAAAAATGGTACTAACAGCTGCCTTGCTTGGCACTCAGCCTTATGAGGTTAGTATTAGGACTGGTTGACTTGGTGTCAGGGTAATGTGACTGGGTTGGACATAGTGCTACATGTCTGGGACATGATGTCCCATTGCTAGACATCACTATAAACTGCCACACTGCAGACATCATTGCAATATGACTAATATTGTTAAAGCTGCATTTTAAAACAGAAAAACACAAATACCAAGTGATCCAACAGTCCTAGATCTACCATCACAAAATGTGCTGGCAGATATGAGATCGTAGAACAGACAACATAGACCCTGATTTGTATGAACTTTATGCAGAGGTCAGAAAGTACATGACGCAGAATGAAACACCAATACAATTCATGAATAGATTTGAGGAACGATTATTTTCAGGCATGGTTAGAGCATCTGCCCTGGATGTGGGAGGTCGTGGGTTCTAACCCTGTCTGAGTCATACAAAAGACTTCTACAAATGGTACTCACAGCATTCTTGCTAGGTGCTTAGCATTGGGAGGTTGGTGTTAAGGACTGGTTGGTCTGGTATCAGGATAATGTGACTGGGTGGGACATCATGCTACATGTCTGCCCCAGTGCTAGACATCACTTTAAACTGCCACATTGTAGCGATATGACTGGAAAATTGTTAAAGCTACATTAAAAATCTAAATCACACACACACACACACATTATTTTCAGGCAGCCACTTAAAATCCATGGAGAGAACCCTTTTCACATAATAATCCAGGATTAGTATCTTTAAATGGGCAGTATTTTATTCCTCACAACCCTTAGCATTATTTTTGTGAAGGAAACCATTTAATTGATGACATATTGTGTGGTTGTCTCTGTAAATTTTTATTTGACTGAAACAAAGCCATTTAAAAATTTGCTGACAGACATTCTAAAATAAATATCTTTAAATTTATTGCAGTTATATTTGTATGTATGATAAATTCAATGCTGCCTTTTGCATTTTATGAAATTTCACTTTATTTTTAATAAAGCACGATTCAGAAGCCACAATTTTCTCCTTTCAACACTCTCAGCAAGAGAAAATATGTAATTGGCACTTGCATTTTCCCCATTCCAACACATTTAAAATCTTTGTGTGTTTACCATTGCCAGAGGCACAATGCTAATGGTTTGGAATTTTCCAAGGTCAAGGTCACTGGAGTTGCAAATGTAATATTGTGTTCTCGTGATATATTTTCTTGAACTAATTTTGATCATACTTTATATATCAATTATATTTGGAAACGGGCAGCTGCCTATTAATACAGAGGTTTAAAGGTGAAAGGTCAAAGTCATTTTATATATATATATATATATATATATATATATATATATATATATATATATGTCCTCACTCTATGTATTTGGCAAAATCCTGGCTATATGGTGCTAAGTAAATATGTTGTCAACATAAAGGTTAAAAATTGCTAAAATATTCAGGAATACAAACCCTTCTAAACATAAGTTAACCGGCAGAATTACAGGAGAAAGGTAAAATATTTTTAATTCTTTAAATGATTTATATAAAAAAGAACATGATAAAAATGCATTAAAAAAATTCTTTAAAACATAAACTCAAAATTTATTATACAAACTGCATTCTTGTAGTCCAAGAATTGTTCTGGTGTTATACTAAGTTCACATTGATATAGTACTTAGTCTCACAGGAAGAAAACTGATATGCTTATAAAGAGTGTATTCCACTACCAGTGGTGAAGGACACACACTGGGAAAGATTGGATATATGATCCCAAGGGCAGGTCACACTGTGTCCACCTGCCTTCAGATTTGGGGAACACAAAACATTTCAGAAGGACAGAAAAAAAAAACAGCTATGTAATTGCACTAATTGGGATGCTGTTATCAACTTTAACAGTTTTGGCTTTTTAACATTGTTGTGTGCACTGTAACATCCAATTTTCTTGGAAACTTGCATTATTGAAATAAAAGTTTATGATAATCTGACCATGGAATTTTCTGTTCCAGATCAGGTGCTCTTTTAACTTTAGATTACTTGCCTTATTATAATAAATAGCTATGTTTTCTGAATTCTTTGTTTTTCCAAATTAACAAACCATTAATTAAATGATAAATTGTGTATTTGCATAAATTGAATCTCTTTCATCATTGTTTCAACACTAAAAGAAATTAAATCTCTTTTGCTGTAAGGGTGACCTCAAAAATATATTACGCTAATGACCGTCAAACACTTTAGATTGCAACATGAACCAGAATGTTTTCAAAAGCATGCAATGTCTAATGTGATTGGGTAATGTAATCAAAGTAGTAAGCCAGTTTTTAAAGTAAATTATGTTTCTTTAAGAATACTTACCAAATCACTTCACTTAAAAACCCTCCCAAGCACCCCACCATACAAGCATCCACATCCCGCCATACAAGCATCGTCATTAATGACTGAACCTGGTGTTATCAAGTGGATGTAATGGGCAAGAGTTACTGCCCTTTGTCTATCTAAAATAGGTTAAGACAATTTTTGTCTTGCAGTAGGCTGGATTCACAATGTAGCAAGCAAATATTCCTAATGTAATGTGATTGGGTAAGTATTTTAGGATAAACATAATTTACTTTTAAAATTTGTATTTGTCACATCAACAGATGCATCTCCCTATTGAATCTTGAGCCCAGATGTCAGTGGTCAAAGTCAATAGAGTTAAAATCAACATTTTGTTTTCTGTAGTATGATTCCATTTTTCTGCCTCAGTTTTTACCAACTTCAACAAGAGGAAGAGCAGCTTCCAGGTGAGTCTTCATTAAAGTGATCAAAGACTGCTCTGGTGGCCTATCGGTTAGAGTGTTCGCCTCAGATGTGAGAGGTCATGGGTTCAAGGCCAAGTCATACCATAGACTTACAAAATGGTACTAATAGCTGCCTCGCTTGGTGGACAGCATTAAGAGGTTAGCGTTAGGACTGGACAGTCTTATGTCAGGATAATGTGACTGGATGGGACATGATGCCCCAGTGCTAGGCATCACTATAAACTGCCACAATGCAGACATCATAACAATATGACTGATTTGCTTTTAAAGCTACGTTAAAAATCCAAATCTCACACACACACATGAAAGTGCTCAAAGGTCAAGGCCATTGTATGTGAAATTGCACAACAGTTAATTTTACTTTGTACAAATAACCACGGTTTGTTGAATCATCAGCCATTCTTGTGATAGCTAATTCTGCCATTTAAGGTGTTTGATAATTGAAATAAAATCTTTGAATCTCAAGAAGTTATAAAAAAAATACCTCAGTAAAAAGGGTTGTTGTTGTTGTTGTTATAGGGTTTAATGCCATTTTTCATCACAAGATAGGCTATACATGGCAGCCAGTATTAATGGTGGAGAAAGAACCCTCGGAAAGAACCACCACCCCACAAGAAGCTATCGACAAGCTTTTTCACATACCCACTTTGGCCGAGCCTGATACTTGAACCCACACAGACAGAGGTGAGATGGCAGTGATCTGTAATAGTGAGTGTCTTAGACCACTCGGCTACACTGAGCCCCAGTAAAAAGTGTACAAAATGGCATATGTCATTGTCTACTTTATTAATGCTTGTGTATGTTTCATCTAATACACATATTTAGGTTGAGTTTGCTAGAACCAAATACCAGCTTGTTCTCTTTCACATAGTGATATATGATTACTGGTGTTAAATTTATCTTCTAATTACCTTTGCCTGTAAAAAATACATACTGTACAGGAACAGACATTTTGTATTAATGTACTGGAACAGACATTTAATGTATTGGAACGTACATTTAGTATCCACGAATAGACTTTTAGAGTACTGGTCAGATATTTAATGTACAGGAACATATGTTTAGTGTACAGGAACATACATTTAGTGTACAAGGACAGATATTATAGTTATCTTGAAGTGTTTTTATAAATATATAGCAATAAATTCCTTTTCTTGTATAGCCTCTGCATTCAGCATTTGAAATGCGTACTGTTCTAAACATTATTATAGGATGTTCTTTCCAGATGTTTCCTTGTGGTTTATTTTTTTTATTGAAAGGGCTTCATTATAGTGTTTCTCTTATTCATACATGTCTCAGTATCTGTTTATTTGTGTCTAATGAACATTTTTATAGTTTGAATATTATATTTGTCTAAATGATGCAAATGGTATTTATACATTGCTAGTATTTTTTTAAAAGTTAACATTTAGGCTGCCTCATTGTGTCCTTTGTAAAGGCACTTACCTCCCATTTCATCTGCATGATGTAGCAAGCACTGTGTTAAAAGTGCCATTAAAAAATTCCAACCCTTTTTCTGATCTTAGGTTCTTGAGGACTACTTGAAGAATCATCTTTTCCCCCCATCATTGCTTTCCGATGAAGTGTTATGGACAGAATCTTATGAATCAGAAGAAATGAATGCAGGGATTGACAGTGAACTAGTGGAGGGCATGGCTTCATGATCTGCATGCACTAAGAGAAGCAGGTACCTGGAGAATTCCTCACAGTTGTGGGATCTTATTGATGTGTTCGTTGTGAAAGTCTTTCAGACTTATGGAACATTCCATTCCTTCAAGATTGATCAGATCATTCCACCAATACTGTCAAGCCTCATTTATTTGACTTCCATTCATTTGGAATTTGGGTTTAATGCATCAACCAACAAATCATGTGTATGGGAGTCCAGTGGCTACCAGGATGTAGTCTGGGCTTCCATATGTTGAATTGAGGTAGCCCATCAGACTAAAATCATGAAATCATGACTTGTTATACAGTTTGAAAATGTAACTTATAAATATTTCACAAGCAGACTGGTTGCGTTAGTCTGTGCAATATAAGCATATACCAGTGTTTTTCTAATTTAGTCACTTTGAAAAAAAATATGTTTCAGGTTGGCCAACCATCTATAGTTTTCATTGCCAACCCTAGCGCTTTTTTCCCCCATGGTTAAAAAAACGTTCCAGAAATTGATTTGTGCATCTAATTGAGCCAGTTTAGCCCAGTATTTGAAGCACTTATTACATTATATATACTAATCATTATAAAATATATAATGTTTGGGAGAAAAACAACCTTCCTACCTACCCTAGTTTTAAAACCTGTGTGATAGGAAGAAAACAAAATTGTGCCTAAACCTTTAATTTTAGTAATTCAAATATAATGACCGCTATAACAAATTATGTCTATAATCTGAAAACTGATTACAATGTATGAAGATTTTCCAAGAATTCTGGCACTTTTATGGCAGCCGGTTTAGAGAGCAGGTTCAAATTAGTTTTTTTTACAGTAGAACACACTATGGTAGATATGGTACAACTGGAACACACTATGCAGTCAAACATGGATGTGATCTGTCATTTTCTTCTCTTGAACTATAAAAAGAATCAAGTGTAGTATACCAGGCCTTGCTTTTCCAAGTTATTAATTTGCAAATAGATTATATCCATAATTTTTGGTACATAGTGTTTACAACTAAAAAGAATAAACATCTCATATACATAACTGTAATGGAAAAACTCAGATATTAAATTATTTACTTTCAACTATAATGACACAAAATAACAGCAAGGGAACTTAATCTTATTTCTAACAGTGTTATGTATTAGTTCATCTTATCTGTGATACAAAACTGAAGCTGGACTACAAGTTTGTTTTAGTGTTGTGGTACCCATGGCTGTTTATGATACCACTGTGGAAACTGTGAAAAAGATGGTAAATTACAAATCCACTCCAGTTATCCAGCAGTCTGTTGTATGTGAGATTTTTAATGGAAATGGTTTGTGTTAAATTAATGAGACTTGACTGTATACAAAACATGGTGTATATTTTTATTTACTAATTGCTTAAGTTATGCCATTTGTACATTCTTGTAGCTATTTTTAGCAAGTCATCCTACTTACATCAACTGTGGGATCTTATAAACATGTTACTTAAGGACAATAGGTATTTGTCATCTTCAGGAATTTCGCATATTCAGAGCATAAGTATCTTAAGAGTTAAAAAATTTGGCATCATCACACTGCCTTCATCAGGGACTAATGTTAATCACATGACCTATAACGGTCACTTGATATGAAGAGGCTGGTATAGATGGGTGGTATTTCAAGCCCCTCGTCCCTGTTTAGTGTTGGCCTCCGCTTTCAGTATCTGAAGATATTTATGATCTGCATATGGGAAATTACTAATGATCATGAATGATCCTGAGCAAGGAAGCAACCTTTTTAAACGAGCAAAAATCTTATGAAATAATTTGTGCAAATATTATTAGTCTAAAAACTTGAAATATAAAATATCTCTAGATCATCTTATTTAAGACAAAATTTAGAATATTTCAAAATCATGTAAATTTAAGACAAAATTTAAAAAACAATCCAACTATTTCAGTTTTTGCAATTCATTTTGTTTATAAAAACTAGAAATGTCTGTGAATATGGAGTTTTCATTTAAAATGATATGTTTTACAGTAACCCATTGATCATTTTTAGTTTTACAGTAACCCATTCATCATTTGGAGTTTATTTGGCTTTGATGATTATTGGAAGTGTCTTCAGTCTTCTTGCATGAGCTGATTTGCTAGGTGTTGAAATATCAAATAAAAATCAAATCACTCAATCAGACAAGTACCAAAAATCCTACTCAACCAGGTATTCTAGAAATATTCAACTTGATAATGTGAATGACCTAAATTCATTTTTGTGAAATAATGTTTTCCCCAACCTATTCTGTTACTCATTTAATGCCAGTTACTTGTAATGGCAAATTGAAACTAGTCTATTCTCCAACTGCTAAGTGTTTATTCGTATTGTGTGATGAAGATACTTGTATGAAGTTAAAAATAAAATCCAATAGAAAGTATGGACTTTGGACTATCAAAGTCAGTAATATTCTTGACATGTCATCCTTTTCATGAAACAGTCGGTCATCAATATTTCTGACAAATCTTCCTTTTGATTAAAGAGAATCAGCACTATTGGGCATGGGATTGGAAAATTCACTCGACTGCAGGAAAATTTACACTTGCCATTTCCAGTTAACCTTTTACCCTAATATACAAAATGTTTCTCAGACTGCTTGCCAGAATGTCTACAAAAAATGCTACGTTCGAGGACATGCTGCCAGATATGTTTTAAAGGTCTTATTGTATTTGATATTGTCATGTCGCTATTATTGGGTAAGATTGTAAGCAAGAGTTCTTCAATATGTCTAATGTGACAACACATCTTTTGTTATGTTTTCATTGCTCACAATTGCCTCTCCAAAAATGTTCCTTGTTTTTGTTTTATTTATACCATTTTTATGTGTTGCCTTGTCTTGCAAATGCCTCCAATTATTTCCCCATAGACAAATATTTTTTTATAGTTTTACAATATTGTCTTAATATGGAAACTTGGTCTGATTATTGTGCTCAAACATTAACTGGATTCCCCTATTATGTATACTATAACATTTTTAAAAGGAAATTTTTTTTCTTTCATAAAATGATTTGTATATATAGAAAACTAAAAGGTAAGAAACAATTTTTAAAGAAAAGTCTTTTTTTTGCTAAATGCAATATTAAGAACACTTTCATTCATTTTTTTGGATATAATGTGATAGGTCACTTGATTATTCAGTAAATAAAGGCTAGGTCAGCTTTTGAGTGATAGTTTATTTTCACCAATATTTCATGCAAGGATATAACTTTTGTTTTCCTCCACAACAAGATATTTAATGGGTTTTTTCTTCTCATCACGATGTTTTATATTTATATCTAATTCAAAAGAAGAATTTTATTTTTCCCTGATAATTCATAATTGTTACAAAATAAAAAGAAATTATTTACCATATGAACTCATTTTTAGTCATCCAACTACTGACTGCACAGACCCATATGTCATTGTTTATATAATGCAGCACTATATCAGGTTTTCTGCAATGTGTTAGGAGTAATCAGCAGAACAAACAGCATAGACCCGTATCTACCAGCATATTATGCAATAGCTTGTGAGGATCTGTGCATGATGCAGATGGACTGTGAGTATATATGGCAAATGTGCATGAAACACTATCTGCCTGCACTATTTCTGAAATTAGCTGGTGTTTTAATCTGCATTACTGCTGAAATTTGCTTACATACTGCAAGGTCAGATTTGTCTGTTGAAATAGATCTGAAAAATACCAAAATTCAAAGCAAAATCACATTTTTGTCTTGTTGTTGTATTGGGGTTTAACGCCATTTTTCAGCACAAGATAGGCTTTGTATGGCAGCCAGTATTAATGGTGGAGGAAGAACCCAGGGAAAACCCTGGAAAGAACCACCGACTCACGAGAAGCTACCTGTAAGCTTTCTCACATTCCCACATTAGCCGAGCCTGAGATTCGAACCCATGTAGACAGAGGTGAGATGGCAGTGATCTGTAATGGTGAGCGCTTTCGGCCACTCGGGGCCCCTCACTTTTTTATGTAGAGTGAGGATAAAAAGGATCATTGTTTACTCTTCATATTTTCATGTTGCAATAAAACAAGCCATGTTCTGATTGATTATCATTTGGATTTTTAGCTTAAGTGGATGTAAGGCCATACGAGCTAATGGTATCAACTCTGTGTTGTCCAGTCCTAATTGTTGTCTCCTACTTCTCAAAAATTGCTTGACTGATATGTACATAGTTTTACAGGAAACATTATGACATGAAGGTATTTGTTTATTGGATCCTGATTCATCATGTAGGTCTTTAAAATTTGTTCAAATGATAAAAATCCATCATCAAATATGGCCTCCATTACTAAAAATAGATAAACATTTAAACAATTTCTTAAAACCTGCTTAATAGAATTTGACCAAACCTGACAGAAAACATCATTGTATAAGGGCTATTTTAAATCGCACTTGACAGAAAACATCATGGTATAAGGGCTATTTTAGTTAACACCATATAACCAGTATGCCATTAAAGCCAATACATGTGTGAATTACATACTTGCACACACACACGCACACACACACACACACACACACTTTAACTGACCCCCTCTCAAAACCTGCCAAACAAAATTTGACAGAAATCATTCTAGCAGGACAGCCTTTCAGATTTGTACTGATTAAGCCAACCCTCCACTAGATATTGCCATCATTCATAAACATAGCACAAATTGGAATGATTTCTTGAGAATTTTACCAAATTTGACACAACATTCGGTCACTTGGAACTTTCAAAATGTCCGTAAATGATGCTGATTCATCTTCAGATATTGCCACTTTTATTTAGTCCATGTAACCATAAGGTCAGGTGAACTGATGAAATCACCCTTCATATATCATGTGTTCATTGCTCATTCACAGTTATTTACAAGAACTGTCAGAAACTGCTTGACCAATTTGCACCTTATTTTATTAGGGAGAGTAATGTGTCATCAAGGCCTTCCAGGTTTGTTAATTTGATTATACAGGGAGACTAATGTGTCATCAAGGCTTTTCAGGGTTGTTAATTTGATTATGCAGGGTGACTAATGTGTCATCGAGGCCTTTCAGGTTTGTTAATTTGATTTGACAAGGAGAGTAATGTGTCATCAAGGCCTTTCATGTTTGTTAATTTGATTCTTCAGGGAGACTAATGTGTCATTGAGGCCTTTCAGGTTTGTTAATTTGATTTGACAAGGAGAGTAATGTTTCATCAAGGCCTTTCATGCTTGTTAATTTGATTTGACAAGGAGAGTAATGTTTCATCAAGGCCTTTCATGTTTGTTAATTTGATGCCAAGGTCTCATCCAAAGTGGCCACCATTACATACAAAAACTTTAAACAATCTGGCATGAAAATCCTGCAAATAAATACAGATGATGCCAGTCAACAATCCAATGTGTCCATTAGTGAAACTAGAAAAACCTTTAAGCTGCTTTTTCTCCACAACTGGTCTGTTAAACTTGCCCAACCTTACAGTTTAATGCAAATGATGTTTATGCACTGTCAGATAAGGTCACAGCTACTGAAGATAAAAGTTTAAAAACTAATCATCCTGGCACAAAAGACTTTCAGATTTGTCCAAATGCCACTGATCTGCTTTAAAACATCCATCATTACTAAATATAGAAAACCCTTAAAATGACTTCTCAAAATTCTCTCAACAGAATTTGAGCAAATGTGGCAGAAAATATCCTTGCTACCATTAATAAAAATTGAAAAATTTTTAAACTATTTTTGTTCTCAAAAACACCGTGAGTGTGATTTGATTTTTAACATAGCCTTAACAATTTTTCAGTCATATCACTATTATGTTTGCAGTGTAGCAGTTTATTGTGTTGTCTAACACTGGGGCATCATATTAACACCTGTGATCAATGTTCCCTCTAAGCGAATGGTGGTGTGTATACGGTGATTTTAGCATTAATGTTGGATTGAATATTTGGTAATTTTGATTTGCTGCGCGGAGAACAATTCAGCTGCACGGGGATGTCTGAGCAGCTGTGTGGCTGCAGCTTAGAGGGAATGTTGCCTGTGATAACACCATATTGACTGACAAACAATGACTTTCCCATCTTGAAAGTCAGAAACGTTGGAAGGCATGACTGTAAAATGTTCAGCTGCATTGTACAAAATGAATGAACACTAACCTGTTTAATGTGTCTGTGAAATCATATACATGAATATTTTATTGGTAAATGAATTCAAGTAAATTTCCTGATAATTTTTACCACAGTACCGAGAAAAATTATGGAGATGGGTGTGTCACTTTAAAAGTGGTTGTAGATATTTAGTTGAACGTGATAATTTTACATTGAACCATGAATCTTTGTATAAAATCACCATGTCAGTTGGTGGTATTGGGAATGTAAATAGAGCTAGAGTATCCCATTTGCTCCAGTACTGATGTGTTATTAATAGTTTACAGCACTGATAATTGATCACTTAATGATGTTGTTTACAAAATTAATTATTCCACCATTATACACAGTGTTAGTTGTTAACGTGCTCCTTTTTATCTTTATTTTTTATCAAAACATGTCTATATCCCCATTGTAATTTTTGGTTTGTTATATTTTCCTTGTGTATTCTACTTGAGAAGAAAATACCAGTGTCATTATTCCCCATTAGGAAATTACTCACTGGAACAATTTGGGGTGTTCATTCATTAACGTTCTTGTTTTTGGCTTATTTACTTTCATTTTTGGACTTTTCTGGTTGTGATGCTGCATCTTTCATGATAATAAATTAGAGTATGGACAAGTTGTTGTCACTGAATTATAATATGGAAAAGTCATTGAGACTGAATTAGAATATGGAAATGTTGTTGAGACTGAGTATTGAAAAGTTGTTCAGACTGAATTACAGTATTGAAAAGTTGTTCAGATTGAATTAGAGTATTGAAAAGTTGTTCAGATTGAATTAGAGTATTGAAAAGTTGTTCAGACTGAATTAGAGCATGAAAATCTTGTTGAGACTGAATTAAATTATGGAAAGGTTGCTTAGGTAAAGACAAGAAAAATCTAGATCAGGAAGATCTTTGTTTTTTTTATTCCAAGACTAACTTACAACATTAAAGATGTATACATATCGTAGCATCTTGGAAAGTCTTGAAAGAGATGGAATATACTAGGTGCTGACCAAAGAGACAGAATATAAAGTGTTGAAAGAAACAGTAGGTGTTGACCAGAGAGACAGAATATACTAGGTGTTGAGCAAAGAGATAGAATATACTAGGTGTTTAGCAAAGAGACACAATATATCAGGTGTTGACCAAAGAGACAGAATATACTGTGTGTTGAGCAAAGAGACAGAATATATCAGGTGTTCACCAAATAGTCTATCTTGTGCTGGAAAATAGTGTTGAACCCTATAACAACAACAGCAATTAAATTTTTCTCAACCTGCATGAAGAAATGAATTAGTCATGCATTTTTGAGTTCATTTGTGGCAACTAGCATCAAATATGCAACATTGCAAGAATGGCAATGCAGGCTTTGAATTTAATGTAAACTTGTTTGTAGCCAGAAGGACAAGTAGCTTGATAAATTTACTAGTCATGCTGAAACTTCATTCGTCTTTCACTAGCTGATTGGAACTGCTCTGGTGGCTTAGTGGTTAGAGCATCCACTTCGGATGCGGGAGGTCATGGGTTCGATCCCCGGCAGTCATACGAAGACTTTAAAAAATGATACTAACAGCTGCCTCGCTTGACGCTCAGCATTAAGAGGTTAGTGTGAGGACTGGTCTGCCTGGTGTCAGGATAATGTGACTGGGTGGGACATCATGCCACATGTCTGCGGCATGATGCCCCAGTGCTAGACATCACTATAAACTGCCACACTGCAGACATTGTAGTGATATGACTGAAAAATTGTTAAAAGCTATGTTAAAAATCCAAATCACACACTAGCTGATTGGCAACAACTGAAACCTAACAAGCCATTTGACTATTAAAAGTTTGAAAACTCTGCATCCAACAGGAAATTTATTAACCTCAGACTAGCAGACTGTTAGTGATTTCTAGCCCTGCAATGTAAAATATTCTCCTTCTGTGAAAAATAAATGACAAAACAGATATGTGGAATATAGCAGGAGAATACAAAACTCAGCACAGTTCACAGTTGATGGAATGATTGCTGATTGATCACAACCAAAGCATCTAAGGGTTTGGGGGGGGGGGATTCTGCCCAATCTCAGAATTATCTAGACATAGTTTCTTCAATCATTCAAGCCAAAATGTTATTGTCATCTTGATAGAACATCGTGAAATATTACCTTTTAAAAACATACCAAAGCAGTAGGTTTGTTTCAATTAGCGATTGAAAACTGTCTGCATTTAAGTGAAACTTGATGCCATCTCATAATGACTTGATGTCCCTTTCATCTCATCAGCCAGTCAAGTAACTTTTTCAAACTTTTTGGGGAAAGACCTGTTCTGGTGTTACAATAAAAGTAACTTTTTTGACTAGACCTTTGTCATGGCAAATATCTTTTCAGAGTCACATGAGAGGTCTGGTTGAGCAAGATTACTTTTGGGAGTTCACATCAAGTATAAAATATAAGTTTTATTAATGGATTATTATCACTGTATGTTCAACATATTTTATATATCAGCACATGCGTTATAATTTTGTTGTATTTAAAGATTTTTTAAAATACTTATTATGTACTATTACTTTTTTACATTGAAGTTACACAACATGTAAAAGATATTATCCAATGGTTATGATTTGATACCCACCATATATACGCTTATGTTAGCCTTAGCTGTCCATACATTAGTCTGTTAACAATTCCACCCCTGCTCTTAATTCTGTAATAGTTAGAGTGATTTTGATGAAACTTTGTCCAAATGTATGTTATGACCTGACAGTGTAGTGCGTACCATAACCACTCCATCAGCCTTAAGGCCCAGGCAACAGCCAGGAAAAATGGTATTCCATGCAGTATTTTAATAGTATCTTTATTTGGAGTTAAATTTTGAAGCACCTAAGATGATTTGATAGAACTTTCCTCAAGTGTATAACATGACTAGATAATATATATCATCATTAGATAATATATGTCATAACTAGATAATATATATCATGACTAGATAATAAATGTCATGACTAGATAATATGTCATGACTAGATAATATATATCATGACTAGATACTAAATGTCATGACTAGATAATATATGTCATGACTAGATACTAAATGTCATGACTAGATAATATAAATCATGACTAGATAATAAATGTCATGACTAGATAATGTCATGACTAGATACTAAATGTCATGACTAGATAATATGTCATGACTAGACAATATATATCATGACTAGATACTAAATGTCATGACCAATAAATGTCATGACTAGATAATATATATGACTAGATACTAAATGTCATGACTAGATAATATGTCATGACTAGATAATATATATCATGACTAGATACTAAATGTCATGACTAGATAATATATGTCATGACTAGATAATATATATGATGACTAGATACTAAATGTCATGACTAAATAATATATGTCATGACTAGACAATATATTTTTTTACAATAAGCCAGATCCCTTGCATTAAGATAACAGGAAGGGAAAATATAATACTGTGATTTGTTTCATTGCAGAAAGTAAGTTTTGAACCATTTATTAAGATATTTTAATGCAACATTTGCAAATTATTGGTCATTTACAGGTGTTATGTCACATACCAGTGTCATGCCAAATGTCTCAAAGTCAATGTCACAGCAAGGGAAAATATAAATCACCGACCTCTATCCATGTACAGGTGTAACTTTTGAATCAATCAAGATATTTTAATTTACCCTGCTATATTCCTTGACTAACAATGTCTTCCATATTGAATCAATGTCCCTGCATCAAGGTCAAGGTCACAATTTGGAATAATGTAAATCATTGGCCTATTTTCTTATGCAGCATGTTATTTCTTAAGCCCAACAGATACTTTGATAAAACTTTTATACATTTGTACACTTTAGCATACAAGTCTTTAGCCCAAAGTGTCAATAATAGGGATAGTCATTTAAATTATATATTGTGCACTTTTGGCAAACTCTCACCAAATTTAATAAAAGTTAATTAAATGTATGCATATAATTCAGGCTATATTTTATAAAGTCTGGGAAAGTAGAAAAATAAAGAAATGAAAGTCTATATCAGGATCCTTGGGTAGATACATAGTTTTGTGATAATTTTCTTCAAAATCACTTTCCCGGTTCAGGAAATGTATTATTAAACTACAGCTAATACATATTTGCCAGGAGCTTCCTGTGGGTTGGTTTTTCTTTCCATGGTTTTCCTGGGTTCTTCCTCCACCAGTTATCCTGGCGGCCTTGTATAGACCATCTTCTTTCTGAGAAATGGTCTATGATCAAAAACAACAACTAATATAGATTATATCTTGCTATAGTTATATATTATTATTATTATTATTGTTATTATTTTTATTTTTCATGATCTCCTACAACTTAAAATAATTTATGCATTTTAATAAAAAGAAGAATTGTACACGTTAAAAATAATTTAGCAATGAATCCTTTGTATTGTGTCATGTGTAACAATTAACATTGCAATTATGTACAGATCTAATCCAAACAAACTGAAAATTTATATGCAATTATTTACAGATTTAGTCCAAATGAACTGAAAATTTATACACATAACTCTAGTAATATTGTTTATATGTTTACATTGTATATATGTTAATACATTACATACAGCTGACATATATTTGCCACTTAAAGCTCAAACCTTGATCTGTATGACATATTTTTTATCCTGTAGGAATAAATAATGAAACCATGGATTTACAGTTGGGTCATCACCAGACATTAAAGACAAATATAAGTTTACCTAGAATCACATAATATATGGCAATCATTGAGGAAGTAGGTCAAAGGTCAAAGTAGCTGGGGTTTATTTCTTACAGTTGATTGATCGTGTTTTTGTTTGTTGTTTTTTGGAGGGATATTTTATTTTTTGTTAAGACAGTAGGTCAAAGGTCAAAGTTACTTGTATTATATTTCTTACAGTTGATTGATCATGCAGTTTATCTTATTTTGGTTTTTTATTATAGAATACATATATTAATTAAACATACAAGTGTAACAAGTTACATGTTCACTAGTATTAGTGTTACTGATCTTTGACTGTGCTTGTTTTTCAAAACGTTTAATCAAAATGACTGTCACAAAAGTTTATGATGGTTTCCAAAGAGTGCAAAGTTGTTGTCACAAATTCAGCAAAAACCAAGGTATTTTGTTATTTACATGTATAACTCCAAGGATTTAGAATTTGTACAAGTGTTTCTGGTGATATTTAATTCTGATTTGTAAGAAATGTTCTAGCATTCATTTACAGCTTATCAGACATATATGATTTTAGCACAGTTTATTCTATGGAAACAAGTGTTTTATATATTTGCATACTTCATGGTGATCATTGATACAATTTTGGAGTATTCAATTTTTTTTTTAAATTGTATATTTTTATGTTGGTAAGAGTCCAAGCAATGCAAAATAACTTACTGTATAGGTCTGTGTCAATTTTCTGTGCTTTGTTAAGTTGAATATCCATCCCCAAGTAAGGGTTATTAAATAGAAGGTGTCTTGAAAACGATCCCATTACTAATAACAATAACTTAAAAATTATTTAAAACTTTGTCACATTTGCACAAGAAAATCATAGATATATAAGAAAATTGTGTGTTCAGGAGGTATTTTTCCAGTATGACTGATCTCATCAAATACTTTTAAAAAGCATTGATTTTCAAAAGCTTCTTTTTAATTCATGCTCAACTGGTCAGCATACACACAAGGGAGTACTCAACAGAATGCTCATAATGGAGTACTTAAAGTGCTTTCATTCTGCACATGATAGTAAGCAAACAATGTAAAGCAAGATGTGCTGGATCTTTCGGAGGATGAACAGTCGGGATCTACACAATTCACAGTAGGCACATTCTTTAGGCAGAAATCCATTGCAAGGACAAAGTTTAATAAAATTAGTTTACTACAAATGTACTGGTACAAGAAATGTTGGGCACTTAACCTACCAGAAAAAAACTAACGAAATAATCTTCTCTGCTATAATTGTATTGCTTTCATAGAGAAAATGATGTCATTGTGTGGAATGCCAACTGTATGACTGATTAATATCATTATTAAACAGGTTATACGATGTTGGATATATGAGTAAGTTTGGTTGCATTATTAAACATATGCATTGGCTTGTGATGCATTGATTTGTTTTATTACTGAAAGAATAGACAGTTTTGTAAAAAAAAATGGTTTTTATTTATTTGATAGCTCACTAGGAAAAGTGGGTCAGTTGTAAAATAATTATCAGTGTCACAAGTTGTACAAATATTATCAGTGTCACATAACTATATAAATGGAACTATGTGGTTTCGTTGGGTTTTTTTAAAGTCTGAGACATGTTTATAAATTAAAATATACTCCTCACAGCTTGCTTTTAAATATAAAAAACATCTTATTGAAATGTACAACAATAAACCCAATTATCAACCATAGCAAACAGTATATTGTTGAAATTTTAGCTCCTGGTCATAGACCACAAGACCACATATGGTAGCCTGCTGTATATCATCTATCCTTCCATCCATTAGCCAAGTATTTTATCACTATTTCACCTTATCTATTTCAACGTTTGCTCTGAAACTTTATGCACACACGTTCAGCACATGGTCCAGCTCTTCATAAATAAAATTAATGCCTTGTGGACATCCAGTATGGTCATGCTATTATCCATCTTGAAAACCTTGTTGTCACTACTCCTCCTGAATGGAAAGATACATTTGGTATAGATTTTTCACAGCAAATCTTATAATTTCTAGTTGGTTCCAAATAAAAATGGTATGGTGCCCTTGAGACATACAGTATCGCTACCACAGTGGCCATCTTGAAAATCTTGTCATGGCTTCTACTTGCAAATAAAAAGCCTTTGTTGAAATTAGATATTCACTGCAAAACTGCTTATGATATCTTGTTGGACCTGGATGAAAATTGCCGTTAGGACATCAGTATGGACACCACAGCTGCCATCTTGACAATCTTATTGTCACTACTCCTAGATAAATAGCCATGTCAGCTTTGGGCTTTCGCTAGAAGAGTTATATGTTGTCATGTTGGTTCTTAATTAAAATGGTGCTAATCAACCAATTTCACAGCAATCTTGAAAATTTTGTTATTACTACTCATGAACATAATAGTTTTCACCGGAAGAATTCTTATGATGCCTTGTCAGTATTTATCTAATGGCAAGGATGAATACTGTTGCAGGCCTCCTGCAGATCTTGTTATCACTACTCATAAAACTTAGGTTTTCATCAGACAACTTGTTACGATGTCTCACTGGTCATTAATATCATACTTACAATTGTGAATAAGATATCATATGAAGTATGCAAGAAAATGGACACGTCATGGATTCTTGGCTTTTCTTATCAGCCAGCAGAGAATCAGTCCCTTTGAGGGACTTGTTCAAAAAATGTAATAATTACAATAAATGGAGTAGTTTTCCTATTCAGAAGAATAATGATTAATGATGAAAATGAAAATTGAGAAACATTTTTTTAAATTTTACAGTTTGTGGAGGCTTACCATAAGAAAAAATTCAATCACATTTTTATAAAAAAGAAGGATCAGCGTTAACTATGGTTAAATAATCACACTTCCACATTTTTCTGTCAGTGACAATATACAAAAGAAGTGTTTGCCAAGCATAGAGTAGCTGCAGTTATACAATCCAAATACACATAAGATACATCGATTTTGATATAATTAAACATCCAAATAGACACAAGACACACAGATTTGATGTAATTACTCATCCAAATACACATAAGAGACAAAGATTTGATGTAATGACTCATCCAAATGCACATAAGACACAGATTTGATGTAATTACTCATCCAGACACAAGACACAGATTTTGATATAGTTACGCTTTCAAATAGACATAAGACACACAGATTTTGATATAGTTTCACTTCCAAATAGACATAAGACATGGATTTTGATGTATTTACACTTCCAAATAGACATTAGACATGGATTTTGACCCAGTTACACTTCTAAATAGACATAAGATACACAGGTTTTATTAGGTAACCTATGTTTTGAGGATATAAATCAGACATTCCTTGCACCAAGTTGATATATTTGCTTTCCTTTTTCGAGTCACTAGCAAGTATATATATACAGTACATCTGTTCTTGTATATACAGTATCTATATATATATATATATATATATATATATATATATATATATATATATAGGCCTTTCAAGTTGTACTAATGATGCAATCCTGATATGAAGACTTTCAGTTGTAATAATGATGCAATCCTGATATGAAGGCCTTTCAAGTTGTACTAATGATGCAATCCTGAGATGAAGCCTTTCAAGTTGTACTAATGATGCAATCCTGATATGAAGGCCTTTCAAGTTGTACTAATGATGCAATCCTGATATGAAGGCCTTTCAAGTCGTACTAATGATTCAATCCTGACATGAAGGCCTTTCAAGTTGTACTAATGATGCAATCCTGATGTGAAACCTTTCAAGTTGTATTAATGATGCAATCCTGACATGAAGGCCTTTCAAGTTGTACTAATGATGCAATCCTGACATGAAGGCCTTTTAAGTTGTACTAATGATGCAATCCTGATATGAAGGCCTTTCAAGTTGTACTAATGATGCAATCCTGATGTGAAACCTTTCAAGTTGTACTAATGATGCAACCCTGATATGAAGGCCTTTCAAGTTGTACTAATGATGCAATCCTGATATGGAGGCCTTTCAAGTTGTACTAATGATGCAATCCTGATATGGAGGCCTTTCAAGTTGTACTAATGATGCAGTCCTGATATGATGGCCTTTCAAGTTGTACTAATGATGCTAATCCATCATCAGCGTCGGCCATTGTTGATGGTATTGCAGTAATTGCAATGACTAGGAAACACACCATTCAGCAGGATTCAGTATTATCAGTGTTATACAAATAAGGTCAATGCTCCACGAAATATGGTTCAAAATATTTTTTGCACTAGTAGCAACCTTCAAAGTACTTTTATGTCGTAACAAATTAACACAATCTGAACTGCATTTTGAACAAAATCATCTTGCTAACCAAGCCAGGAACAACTGTCATGCAAAAACAATATTTTTTAAAACAAACGATGTAAAAAAATAACACCTATCATAAAATCATAGTAATCACATACATAAATTAACTGAAGATAATGACCACAATTTTTATAAAATTGTTTGTAAAAAAGCTGCGCGATAAAAATAGAAAGGATAAAACTAACAAGAAATATTCATTTTATCCTCCAACAACAAAAATACAAATCGAATAATATTATTGATAACTTATTATGTTACTATTATCAATCATACCTTAATCGTGTTAAAAATAAAGATGATGTTGTAACAGAGTTTGGAATGTTGTGTATAATAAATTATAAATAATAAAGAGGTAAATTTAAAACACGAGAAAAACTTGAAATGATGGATTCTGATAAATTTACATTAGAAAAATTAACTCGGTTCCATGTATGTGAACAAGATTATTGTCATTTTACTGATCAATCTAGAAGTGCAGCATATACAAATTGTAATTTACAACTGAAAATATCACAATGAATGAATAGTAAAATTTGGCTACATTATTGTCAAAGTGAAAATAACAGTCGAATTATGTGATGATAATATTATCAATTTGATTATTAAATAAAGTATTTACCGATATGATTTTATGGATAGTAATGACCGTTACGATTGTTTCAATAACATATAGATACAGCAGTTTATATCTAAAAACAGATGTACAAATATTAGGATACTTTTTAGGAATTTTAGCTCATTATTGTACACATTCAGTGGAGAGTTGTTTATATATATCTATTTGCTGAAAAAAAGTATGTAAAGCTGAATACTTATGGTGTTCTTGACATATGTGTAATGATTATGACCTAAATAACCCAACATCATGAATATTTTATATAAACGGCAATGTTAACTGTGATTGGCATATGCAACAGTTATTGCCAACTGTTAGCTATAAATTGGATTCTCAAAATGAAAATGCCGCCCCCTGAGTGTCCGGTGTGTTCTTGATGCAGGCCGTTAGAAGCGACTGAGTGGAGACAACCTGTTGGCCGTTGGTTGTGACTGTGTCGAAGGAGGAAAGTATCTTGCTGGCTGAGTACACTATAGACTAGACCCACGAACTGCTCCTGATGCAACACTCTACTTTGACCTGTACTTCTTACTAGATGTGTAGTCGAAGAGGTCCTTGTCTTGACATATCTGCTTGCCACGTTGTGCCCTTGGAGGTTGTCTTAATTTGTTTTCCACACTTTCTCTTTCTAAGGACTGCGAAACCTAGAACTTGAGTATTAAATTGAAAGGGTCAAATACTCGTCAAATAACCCCTTTCCAGGGGCCATGAAGATGGTAAAATCTATATACTCCCTACATGGCACAACCGCCTCAACTAATGTAAAGACCACTCCAAATATAACAAACTGTGCACAGACCCAAACAAGCCCACGCGATGTAGTAATATTTTGAAATATTCCAGATTATACACCTCAAAATAGACATATAACATTTCAACGACGAGCCAACACCAAAAAGGCATTACAAGGTGTCTGATGACCCTATACAGTTTTATAATAGGTTTGGCGACTTTGAGGAGATGGATGCAGAAGAAACTGCACCATGTACTCAAGGCAGCTCCAAACCTACAAACAAATTATTCAGTACTTCATGCCATACATAAGTGTATAGAAAATTTCTCTCTTCAGGTCTAACCTAATTATCTCCGTTTTAAATTTATAATGAACACCATTATTCAGTGGAATTCTCAAGGGCATAAAACCAACTACAATGATATTCTTCTGCTTCTAAGAGAACATGATTCAGCAGTGCTGTGTCTGCAGGAAATGGGGTCCCGAGTGGTCTAAAGGGCTCACCGTTACGGATCACTGCCATCTCACCTCTGCCTGTATGGGTTCGAGTCCAAGGCTCGGCTAGCGTGGGTACGTGGGAAAGCCTGCCAGTAGCTTCTCATGGGCCGGTGGTACTTCCCTGGGTTTTCCAGGGTTCTTCCTCCACCAATTATACTGGCCGACATGTATAGCTTATCTTGTGCTGAAAAATGGCGTTAAACCATAGAACAACAACAACAATCTGCAGGAAAAAAAATTGAATGACTCGGACAACTTCACACTTAAAATTACTCCATTTTAAAACCTACTCAATAAATGGTGACAGGGCCTCATGATGAGCTTCCAGTGTTGTGAACAATAGGACCCCTCATTTAAACACAAATTTAAAAGTCAATGCTGTAAGCGTCACCCGTCATTGAGTGTCTGTTTTTTGTTCCATTTATTTTCCACCAAACACCAAGTGTAGATATCCTCGTTCAACGACTGCCTTCTCCATTTGTTCCACTCGAGGGTTTTCAATGTCCATACTATTTTATGAGATCGAAGTACTAAACTGACAGGGTCAAAACCGAAGGAGATTTCACTGTCAGACACGATCTGTGTCTATATAACACAAACTCACCAACATATTTATATCCGGGAACGGATATATACACGTACATAGGTCTGTTAATTTGTTTTCTTTCCCTGCTTTTGGATTATTATTGGAAGGTCGATGATGAACTTCACAGCAGTGACTGCTTCCCAATCTCTCTGAAGAACATTAACTTAACCACAGATGAGCCAATTTGACACTGGAATTTCAAAAAGGCTGACTTGTCCAAGTTTGAAACACTTTGCAAAACTAGACTAAACAGAGTTACATTTTCAAACAGCAATGATCATGTGCAACATTTTACATCCAATTTACTCAAGACTGCAGAAGACCCCATTTCTAAGTCATCACCGAACTCAAAAAGAACCCAAAACCATGGTTCACTAAAGACTGTAAAGAAGCCATAGGACAATACCGAGAAGCATTTTTTTTAAAAAACTTAAACAATCGTCTAACGCCCGAAAGATAAATACTTACCGCATATTCCGGGCTAAATCTCGCCGCACAATTAAAGACTGTAAGAGGGCATCCTGGGAATAATATATTTAAACTTTAAACTCTTTACTCTATAAAGAAAGTATGGGACACGATCTACAATATAGCCATCAATTAAGAAAAAAATAAACTTCAATTATAAATATGACATAGCACATGTACTATGCTCATAGTTTTCTATAAAGAAAATGATCTAATTGTTTATCTTATTTTCCAAGGCTCAAATGTCAAAAAAGAGAAGATAGATTTAAAATATACATTTAATCATTCAGAAAGTTATTATCAACCGTTTTCAGTTTTGAAACTTATGGAAGCTTTGAACAGGCACTATGACGCATCTACCGCACTGACGAAACACGTTACCAGTTTTGAAACATCTACCGGAACCCTCAGTTGCTTTTTGGAAATTTTAAATGATTTATGGACCACTGGTAATATACCAAAAACATGGTCAAAGTTTAGGGTAATACCTATTCCAACACCAGGTAAGGATAGCACAGATCTTACCAACTACCATCCCATTGCCTGTGCTAATAAAACGATGGAACGAATGATGAATTCAAGCCTTGTTTTGTACTTGAAGACAAAAAATTGACACATATCCATTCCAGAGTGGCTTCCAATATGGCCGCAGTACCAATGATAATCTGGTTAGACTTGAAACGTTCATTAGCGGTACTTTTATCAGGAAAGAATTTTTAGTAGCTGTTTTCTTCAATTTAGGAAAGAGACGATACAACAAGGACATACAGAATAACGAAAGATCTGTACAATCTGGGTCTTAAAGGCCGTCTCCCCACTTTTATAACGAACTTTCTTTCGTTCAGATAGGGAATTCATAGTACGAGTGGAATCCTCTCTCTCTCTCTCTCTCTGATATGTAAAAGCTAGGGATGAGTATGCTCTGGGATAGCATTTTATATGTTACTCTTTTTAACGTCAAAATTAATAATATTACCAAGTGTCTTCAAAATGAAAGGGTGAATTCAGCTGAAAATAAGGATATCATTGCATTCGATTTGTATTCAGCTTATAAGGGCAAATAAACTACGTTCGGATTAATAACCAATTTTTAAACGAAAGTGGTGATTGTATATTCCATTCGCTCCGTAATTCAAAAAATTTTCTGGAAAACCGAATTATCTACGAAAGACACTTGTGACGAAAGTAACATTTTGTCTTCTGTTTTTTTTTCCCCGACTTATTAGCTTTTTAAATAATATAATGACAGAAACATCAATGGTGGGGTGTGAGAAACCCGGGGTTTTGTATCCCACCCCAATGGGCTAATCCGAAGCAATCTTTTCCAGCCGGCCGTTCAAGCCACCAACCGTAAGTTCGGGGCCCTGAGTGGCCGAGTGGTCTAAAGCGCTCACCGTTTCGGATCATTGCCATCTCACCTCTGTCTTCGTGGGTTCAAGTCTCAGGTTCGGTCAATGTGGGTATTAGTCCGAGTTTCCTCTGACCCTTGCCACCCCATTTTTTGATATTTGGACATTTATGTTGGGGTGTAGGGTCAGAGCGCATTCCCTATCAAAAAGTTGGAATTCGCCGACACCATTTGGTGTCGGCATGGGGTAGCCGCTTACTAGCCGGCCCAGCGAACTTGAACGACCTTTCATCGAGATATACCTGCATGAAATCGATAGGAAAAACCTGATAAATTTCCACTGATTAATCTTAGCGTTGCAATAAAATAACCATGAAAACATTAATAATCCATGTCTTCAAAATTATCTTAAATATGGTAAATAATTTTATCGAAATCATCTCGGGTTTCCGTTTGATAGCCCTCTCTCTCTCTCTCTCTCTCTCTCTCTCTCCAGCATAAGGGAGGGAATAAGGGAAGACTTGAAGGAAAGAAAAAATAAAAGAACTTGCACCAAATAACAGACACTTACCTGGGACTTCGTAAGTAGTGAAGTGGGTCACTTTAGCGACAATGGGAATTAGCATTACAGACCCCCCTGGGTCGTTTTAGCGACGAGGGAAATTTAACATGGAGAAAAATCGTGGGTCGTTTTAGCGACATGGGGAATTAACATGGGAATAAATCGTGGGTCTGTCTAGCGACAAGGGGAATTTAACATGGAACTATAGTGTGGGTCTGTCTAGCGACAAGGGAAATTAACATGGCGGAATAGAGTTTGGGCTTGTCTAGGGATAAGGGGAATTGAACATGGGATTTTTTTTTTTAAATTTTTTTAAAAAAAAAAAAGAGGTAGGCAATTGAAAAGTCATTCTCTTTTCGAGAAATATGGGTGGCCCTGAAAAGGGCCTTTGGTTTTTCTTCTTCTTCTTCTAATTTCTTCTTTTTCTCAACCAACTTCTTATTTTCTCTCCTACACTCTTTCTCTTCTTTTCTTTCTTTTTTTCTCCCCCTCTTCTTTCTTCTTCTCTTCCTCCACTTCTTTCTTCCTCTTCTCATTTTCTTCTTCTTTTTCAATTTTTTTCATTCCATTTTCTTATTCTTATCCTTTCCTCTTCATCCTCCTTTATCTCTTTCATGACACCACTTATCATGTCCTTTACTTTTCTTAAGTTATTAATTTCCATCTTTAGTCGATGGGGACTATAGGAATAGTGGTCTTCATTGAGTCTCACTAACATCTGCTCCATCATTCCTAAATTGTCTAAAACGTCTTGTAATGTTTGCATTTTGTCAAGTTGGTTCGAAGCCATCTTCTTTGTAGAATGGTTTGAACGACGAATACTATGGGTTCTTATATGAAAAGCGCGGACGTGAAGGAAAACATCCCCCAAAAAACATAAAATTCGTTCGTTCGTTAGTTGGATTATAGTGGTTTTCGTTCTTTTGAACATGTACCACTTTTTTATTCACGCACTGCGTGATTTTTAATTACTCCTGGGGGAAGGAAAAGGAGCCTCATCCCCCAGGCTTTTATGTACTCAAAGAGTACTTTTTAATTTAGCCACTCAGGTGTAGGACTAACTAGTCCTTAACAACCTGACTGAAAGGCTAATAGACATGAGTGGGAATAGTCACACCACACACTCGTGTTTCTTAGTTGGATTGAAATGCCCCAGGTGTCAAACCAAGCAGTATGTGACTCCCGCTACGATTGGTCGGCAGCGATGACGTCACATTAGGGCACCTGGTCTTGTGGCATTGACGAAGTGGCCCGCTTTTTTGATATCATCAATTGCCTTTCCCAGTCCCATATTCCGGTAGACAGAGCCTTCCTTTTTTCCACTCTGTTTAGGTGGTGCAGGTTCATCAGTTTCATCGCCGCTGGATGATGATACTTCCAGGGCCGCTGCCAGCGTGGAAGTTTCAAATTCTTCAGTGTCCTCTGCCAACATTGCCTGGATTTGGCTGAGTATGTTAGTAGAAATAGCTGTGGAAGCTTGATTTAAAAGTTCAGCCAGATGTTGTTTAAGAGACAAGGAGACGGTTAGGAGTATTTTTTTTTTTTTTTTTTTCTTTTCTTTTTTTTTTATTCATGAATTCCTTATTTATTTTGATTCCCTATCTTATTGGTTTGGAATGAAAACTTGTTTTATGGTTGTTTGTATGTTATTATGGAGTCCTGTTTTAATTAATTCCTATTTTCCTATTTTAATTTTTTGTGGCCTTAATTGGTTTTTATTATTCGGGGTATGAACGGCTGTGTCAGTTTGTGAACCTACGAGACCTAGCAGGCCGTCATAATTCCCAAACAGTGATTTTGTAATATTCGTCCTTAACTGGTTTTTATTATTCGGGCTATGAACGGCTGCGCCAGTCTCTGAACCCACGAGACCGAGCCGGCCGTCATAATTCCCAAACAGTGATTTGTTATATTTTTAACTGGTCTTTGATTTACTTTCTTAGATTTTTTTTATTAGATTGGATTCGTGTATAAAACTTACGATATTTTTGAATGTTAGATTAATATTGGGGTTTGTGTTCATCAAGAATTCTGGGTATGTTGTAGGGGATCCAATTTTATGCTGTTTAACTTTAAACTTAGCCCTTTCTTTTTCAAGTGTATGGCAGTTGTTAAAAATATGCTCAATGTCTTCTGGGACCCTGCAGTGGTAGCAGTTAGGGTTATGTGGTTGTGGTCCTATGTACTGTCTGAAGCTGTTAGCCAGCTTGGTTTTGCCCGTGAGTATTCTATTTATGAATTTTTGTTCACTGCCTTTTGTTTTGGGTGGTTTCCTATTTCTACATACTTCTTTAATGATGGTTTTTAGTTTCCTGCCTTGAGTGCTTGTGTTCCATAATTCCTGCCATTTATTATCAATGAGGGTTTTAGATATGCTATTGAGTTCGCATATGCTATAATCTAGGTTGATGTGAGTGGTTTCGTTTAGTTTTTGTTTAGCTGTTATATCTGCCATATCGTTACCTGGTATGTTAATATGGGATGGTATCCACATAAATTCTACTTGTAAGTTATTATTGTTCAGTATTTTTAACAATAAATTGGTTTGCCTAAGATAGTTTTCTCTTGATTTGGTGTTGTTATTAAGTATTGAGTTTATGACGCTTAGCGAGTCAGTCACTTATTATTACTGCTTGGAGTATTTTGTTCTCTTTGATCCATTTGAGTGCTTCAAGTATGGCCCAGAATTCAGCTGTACATATAGAGCAGAGGTTAGGTAGTCTTCGTCCTACTTTAATGTTAAGTTCGGGGATTACGTAAGCTGCTGCTGTTCTGGGTGGTTCTGTAATTTTGGATCCATCAGTGTAAATTTTAATGTAGTTGCAATATTTTGAGTTGATTTCTTCTGTACAGATTGTGTTTAGTTTGAGTTCCTGTTCGTTTTTATTGCCATATTTCGTAATGAGGGTGTTAACTGTGGGGTTGATATTTATCCCTGGTTCTTTGTCATAGTGATTTGCAATTTCTGCTTGGAGTTTGTCTATAGGAAGTTGTTCAACTAATTGATGGACTAATTTCCCTGCTGGTATGTTTTGTGATAATTTAGTTCTAAAAGGTATGTTGCATTTATTTATAGCTAGCCGGGTGGGGTGTGTGTCGGAGTGTGTTGTTAGCCTGGCTGCATATCTGAGGGTGAGTTCTTGTCTTCTAAGGTGGAGCGGCAGTTCTCCAGTTAAGATTTGAAGTTCCACTAGTGATGTGGATGGTAGTGCACCAGTGCAAATAATTAGGGCCTTTCTTTGTATGCTATCTAGTTTTTTGAGGTTATTTTGGGGTGCCGAGTTGTAAATTTGGCATCCGTAATCTAGTTTAGATCTAATTAACGATTTATATAATGCTAGTAAGGTTTCTTGATTGGATCCCCAGGTGGTTCCTTTAAGGGTTGTAAGGAGGTTAAGGACTTTATTGCACCTTTTGACTAGTTCGTTTATGTGGTGTCCCCAGTTTAGCTTGGAGTCATAATGCATTCCTAAAAATCGTGCTACATTTACGAATTTAATTTCTTGATTTTGGATGGTGAGTTTGGGAAACTGATTTTGTAATTTACGTTTGGTGGTGAATAATACTGCTATGGTTTTTTCATGGGATAATTTGAAACCCCATTTATCAGCCCATTTCCCTATTTTGTTTAAACTTGTTTGAATATCGCTGATTACTTTGTGGTTGGAGGGGTTTCCTGCTCTCCATAATCCACTATCATCAGCAAATTGTGAGAGTTCAATTAGTTTTGATGTTAAGTTGGTGTCCAAGTCATTAATCATGATGTTGAAAAGGGTTGGGCTGAGTACGCTCCCTTGTGGTGTACCGTTTTCAAGTGTGTGTGGTTCAGAGTAGGTGTCGCCGACTCTGGTTGATATTTTACGGTCAGCGAGGAAGTTTTCAATGAATTTAAACATTCGACCTGTGATGGCGTAGTGGTTGAGTTTGGCTAATAAGCCTTTGGTCCATACAAGGTCGAATGCCTTTTCGAGGTCAATAAATACTGCAATTAAATTCCTATCAGCTTTGCGTTTGGAGTTGAACGCCAATTTAATTGCGGTTTCTAATCGTATTAGTTGATCCGTGGTGGATCTTTTGTTTCTAAATCCGCATTGATTATCGGAGATTAAATTATTGCTCTCTAGGTGGTGTTTGAGTCGGTTGGTGACTATGGTTTCCATGATCTTACAAATGTTGTTTGTTAGGGAAATGGGTCTGTAGGAGCTAATATCGTTAGGGTCTTTTCCTTGCTTGGGTATTGGAATTACTATTGCGTGTTTCCATTTATCGGGTAGTTTGCCTGAGGTCCATATTTGGTTTAGTAATTTAATAATTGTTTGTTTAATGTTATTTGGGATATTTTTGTATATTGTGTATCCTATTTGATCTTCCCCTGGGCTAGTTTCGTTTTTGGTTTTCAATGCTAGGTCCCATTCGTAAGTTGTAATGTCTTTATTTAGGTTCGAGACTTTGGGACCGAGGTCTTTAAAGAGATTACTATGGGTTCTTTCTACTTTGTCCCTATGTAATTGAAATGCTGGGGTGTGGTTGGTGTTGCTACTCATATCTGAGAAATGCTGAGCTAGTCGGTCATCCTTTTCTTTATTAGTAATGGCTCCAGCTATTTTTGGAGTGGTGTTAGTTGTCTTTCCTCTAATTGATCTAATCTTATCCCAGACTTGTTTGGTACTAGTTGTGATATTGATATTCGTGCAGTAATTATGCCAAGTTGATTCCTTTGCCTGTTTAATTATGTTTTTAAGGCTTTTCTCCTTTTGTTTATATATAGTGAAATCAATAGAGTTTTTAGTGCGTTTGAATTTATTGAAGGCTTTTTTCTTATCAGTGATGGCTTGTTTGCATTCATCATTCCACCATGGGACTCCTTGTTTATGTGGGTTACCACTAGTTTTGGGTATGTTAGTGGTGGCTGCCTTTAGTATGGTATCAATCAGGTCTTCGTAATATTTATTAATATTATCATTTTCTATGTTTTTGGTGTCTATTTTGCTTAGTGTTTCATTAAATGAGGTCCAATCTGCTTTTGAATATATCCATCTAGGGGTTCTTTTTAGCGAGTTGTATTGGACCGTCATCTGCGGGGTGACTATTACTGGAAAGTGGTCACTGCCCAAGGGGTCAGTTTGATCCACTCTCCAGTCCGCCACCTGGGTTATTGATGGCGAGCAAATGGTGAGGTCGATGGCGGACATGAGACCGTTTTCTGGGTTAAGGCGTGTTTTTGTACCGTCATTTAAAATGGCTAAGTTAGATTCTGCGGTCCATTCTTCAATCAATTTGCCTCTTTTGTCCGTCACACCACCCCCCACCCCCCATAGCTCGTTATGGGCATTGAAATCTCCACAGATGACGATCTGATTTACTCGTTTGTGATCATTTATTTGTTTGTAAGTAATTAAGTTAGCTGTGCCTGATGTTCCCCCTGGGTCATAAATATTGAATATTTGTATTTGACCCTTGCCTGTATGAATTATGAGGGACTGAATTTCGAATGCTTCGTTGCTACCTGGTGTTGGTGTTATGGTTATTGTTGTTACATTCGGGATGTTATCTGCTATATAGATGGCTAAACCCCCACCTCCTTGTCCCGTGGTTCGATTTTTGAAGTGACCTGGGGCATATCCTGGGAGTTTGGGTATTTGTTTGGTTCTACTTGTTATTTTTGTTTCTTGAATGCATATGATATCTGGTTTGTGTTCTAAGCTTTGTAATTTGGCTTTGAGTTCACTGATATTACTTATTAAGCCTCTAGCATTCCATTGCCATATTATAATGTTCCGGTTTGTTGTATAATCCATTATTGGGGTGGTCATTTATTGATTGTTTTGTGTTGAGGGTTATGATGTTAACTTCAAATTTGATTCGATTTTGCTTATTATGCTTATTATCTGTGTTATTTTATCCACGATGTAGTGGTGGTTGTTGATAAGTTCGGCTTTGATCTCTGTGAGTAACTTTTCTATTGTCGGGTTTGACAGTGATTTGTTTTTGGTGTTAGTGTTATCTGATTCTTCGGGGTGGAGTTGTGAGTCTTTGTGGGATTTGATTAAGAATGTATCTTGTTTATTTAATCTTGTTTGATCTTGTTTGACCTTGTTTGACCTTGGTAGGTTGGGTGTTTGGGCTGTGGTTGCTTCAGTTGCTGGTTTGTTTGGGGTCATGATGTGGTAATTTTTATTACTGGGGGTTAGTTTTTTCGCCGCATGATACGGGATTTGCTTGTTGTTCATGATATCTATGGTTTGATATTCCTTGATAGTGTTGGGGCATTCGTGGGATTTAGGTAGGTGGGGGCCCCTGCAGTTGGTACATTTGGGTGTGGTTCTACGACATACACCTTTGTGGTTTCCCCCGCATTTGTAGCATAGTTGGGTATATCTACATCTGTTAGAGAAATGTCCCCAGTGTTGGCAGTTGCTGCAGAACCTGGGTTTGTTTATGTATGTCTCAAGGCGGTGGCGTGCCCCAGAGTGATCTAGTCTTATCATGGTTGAGAGTGGAGAATTTGATTCTAGTATCGCTGTATTGGTTTCCTGTCCTAAATGATTTTTGAGTTTATACGCCCTATTTATGGGGGTACCACTGTCTTTGAGTTTGGCAGTGAGGGTTTCATTGTTTATCCCTTTATTTTGTCTTGTGAGTTTTAGAACTGCTTTAAATGTGGGGGTGTTCGTGCGGGAGTATGTGGCTAAGTCATTTGTTCGTGTGTTATTGTTTATTGCCATGAGGGTCTGGTTGCTATTGTGTGTTTTGGTTATTATGTTCTTTGTCCCTATTTGTTTGTGTCTTTCGACGTTAACCCTAATGTTGTTAATAATTTCAATTTCTAGGAATTTGGCCATTTGACTGCGAGTGCTGCAGTGTACTATTATGTATCTTGTGTTTGGCCTAAATATTTTGAATTGTCCTTGATGAACCCTAAGGAGGGCCTGTGTGAGACTGTTAACAGTTAAGTTTATCAGTTTATTGGAGTTGCTACTGATATAAAGTGTGTGTTCTATGGGGTGGTATGAAAATTTGGCCTGTTTCTTTGGTTCTTTGGGGGGGGGGGGGGTGAGTTTGAATTATTTTGGGGGGCAGGTTTGTTCTTGGTAAACATGGGTCCCTTCCCTTTACCCTTGCCATCCCACACGTTAGGTTTTGATTTAGTGGTTGGGTTAGCTTGTGTTTTGTTTCGGCTGCTGAGTAATTGTTCTTCAGTTAAGGGTTTTGATGGTCCAGGGGTCTGACTGTTAGGTTTTGATTTAGTGGTTGGGTTAGCTTGTGTTTTGTTTCGGCTGCTGAGTAATTGTTCTTCAGTTAAGGGTTTTGATGGTCCAGGGGTCTGACTGTTATGATATTTCGGTTTGTTGTTACTGATATGAATGGGTGGAGTTATCGTTACCATGGGCGCCATTTTGGGTGTAGTTTTTCCTTTGTTACATGAGTTGGGCCCTATTTTCGGTGGGTTTCTTATTATCATGGCTATATGTTTTTTTTCCGGGGATTGTGCAATGACCATGTATTTGGGGGTGGGTGGCTGGTCTTGTTTTTGGAGTGGCGATATTGGTGTTTCTATAGGTATTGTATCATCCAGGTCCTTGTTTGCCGATGGATCTAGTAAGTTTTTGAAACTTACAGCTGAGTTGATACTTAAGTCGGCTGCTGATATTTGAATTAGTTCATTTCTCTCAAGGGTGGTTAGATGCGGTGTTGTTAAATCATTCCTTTCAGGAGTGGATGAGAAGTTGAGTTTCTTCTCGCAAAGTTCAAGGTGCTTGGAGTTTGCACTGAGATCCAATTTCCCCGTGATTATTTGCGGGTTTGGTGTCATAGGGGTGGGAGGTTTATGTGATTTCATTTCCTTTTCAAGCCTATTGTTTCTCAGAATTTGTTTTCTAGTGTTAAAGTTAAGTTTGTGATTGATTGAGACATTCCTACTTTGGTTTTGAATAAGGTTTAGGTTACTTATTGTTGTTAATAGTGGTTGTGGTTATGAAGAAACAATGAGAGATGATATTCTGTTACGTTCCGTGAATCGGAAAATCTCACAGCGGTTAGCTTGTGCTTGTAATTTGTGAGATTCTGACCAGGCGTGGTATCAGTGTGTTTCCTAGTGCCTGTTTTCGGGAACAGTGCTAACAGCTAGAGTTGTTATTATAAGAAAAAGGTAGTGGTTAGTTGTGTAATTTGTCGAATTTATTCTCTGTGATTGAAAATCACACAATGATATTTGGTGCTTGTATCATGTGTGGGTTCAATCCAGTCGGTTCTAGTATGTTTCTTAGAGACTGTTTAAGAGAATAGGCGGCAAATTGAGTAGATACGGAATTTAGTACAAGTAAGGTAAAATATATTATAGTGAGATGTAAACAGCACAGAGTTTTAATTGCCCGCAGGCTTAGTAATTTTCCTACCTTGTACTAAAGTACTTAGCTTTTATACGAGGTGGTATGATCCAAAATGGCTGCGTGGCGGGCTGCTTGGCTGGATTTCCTTTGTCTGATATATTACTATCTTACTGCGTGTTCCTATCGTTCCTTTGTGAGAGTTCCTTAGATCTGTGCACTTCCTTTGTTCACGGCTTGGCGGGTTGCTAATCGTTTCCTCTTCTTAGCATTATTTCTTTGCACAAGTTGTCCTGTTCCTTTTTTCTATATTAATTGGTGTTGGTGGTGGCCGCACTCAGTAGAAATTTTAAAATTATACACCAAGCCGGTTTTAAACAGTAAACAAGTCAAGCAAATTCAGAGATAGTTTTCAAACTTGACGTTATGGGAATGACGTCACTAAAATAAACAACGTTAGTTTGTCAATCTATGTAATTCTGAATATATTTAAAGGATATTGAAACAATAGTCACAGAAACCTTACATAATTCATTCTCAGCAAAATGGTGTAATATTCGATAAGAAAACTGTATCCATTTGCGAAGTAATTTCAATAAAATTTGCAACAATATCAGAGCTCAAATATACGTTTGTTAGCTCTGACGTCAGGAACGAGACTGCATAAAATTGATCTTACCTAGATCATGACCAAACAACGCGCTGACGTGAAAGAAAACCTCCCCTACTCTTCTCATTTCATGTAATATACTATCCACATAAGTGAAGCAACATTTAACAAACCCCAAATCTACTATTTACACACGCAAATCATTAAAACTAAATCCATAATCTACTATTCACACCAACGTACGTGAGCAGTTACAAACACAAACACATACACTCGCACTATGAAAAAAGAGTTAGTGTTTATATTCACACTACTCTACCTACACACATTGGCAAATTGATGGTTATTTCTTTTCTAGAGTATTGGGTAGCCCTGAAAAGGGTTGTTGGTTTTTTTTTTTTGAACTCCAGATGCACCTATCTAATGATGGCACCTTCGTGGCCTGGCGCCACACACGCATCTTCTTCCCCAGTCTCCTTTCACCTTTCTTCTTGGGAGTGCAGACTCGGGATGATTGGCTTCAGCACCCCAATCCTCTGTCTCTGGTATCTTGTAAGTCATCCTCTCTCCTATTTTCTTTTCCTCCTCTTCCCTCTCTCTTCTCTCCTCCTCTTCCTTCTTTATTCTTGCCTCTTCTACTATGGCTTCCGCGGATAGTTCATTTACTATGCGCCTGGCATATTCCAGGTGCATCTGGAGTTCTAGCAGTTTCACAATTCTGGTGTTCATTCTTCTGGTGGTGTTGATCAATCAACAAGGGTAGCTAGACTGCCGAACGAGTTTCAATTTATAGTGAAAGCGCGGACGTGAAGGAAACCATCCCCCTAAAAAGATAAAATTGATCTTACCTAGATCATGACCAAACAACGCGGGGACCTAAAAGAAACACTCACTCACTTTTTTTATACTTCCCATTCCTATTGTAAAATTTTTTTTCATGAATCACTTCAATCGACTATTCACATACGCAAAGCAATACAATCAAACCCCCAAATCTACTCTCCCTACACCTCAAACACCAAAAAAACATTATTTTAATCTACTATCCATACCAACTTACGTGAGCACTTACAAACACACAATCCTATATACAAACACATACCCTCACATTTTTTAAAAAAGAGTTAGTGTTTATATTCACACTACTCTACCTACACATTGGCAAATTGATGGTTATTTCTTTTCTAGAGTATTGGGGTAGCCCTGAAAAGGGCTGGTTTTTTTTTTGTTTTTTTTGTTTGCTATGGCAATCTTTTTATAGTTTCTAAGAATGCGATGTCCTCTGAGGATAGACTTTCTGGCGATAGGTCTGCTTCTTCGGAAAGAGAAGAAGAACTCTTTGGTGTCGATACGACAATCGACAAGCCTCTGTCAGCTTCAGGTTGCTGCTGCTGTTGTTGTTGTTGTTGTTGTTGTTGCTGCTGCTGTTACTGCTGTCTCTGAAGTCTGTACTTCTCTGTCCATTCTTCTTTTTCCCTGTTCACTTCTTCTCTGAAGAGCTCTTCTATCAGGTCTTCAGTGACTTTTAGCATTCTCACATTCTCTATCTCTTCTGGCTTCGGTATCAGACTGTGTCTGACCCTATGCAAATTCACGTAGGCTTCGTTTAGCTTAGCTAGTTTGGAGCACATCTTCGTAGGAGGATGAGTCGACAATGGATGGTTAGACTGGAAACTGCCCCGGTTCTTAAAGTCAAAGCGCGGACGTGAAGGAAAACATCCCCTTCACGGTTTTCGAGTCGCAACGTTCAATGAGTGTTATGGGAGAGATAGAGAGAAGTGAAAGAGCATGAATCAAACATTTTTTATAGCCAAACAAAAGACAAAGGCATTTTTTTCAAAACACAACATTTTTTATTCAAAAATCACTTAACACTAACCAACAACAACTCTAACATTTTTTAACAATAATCCAACACTATAACATCAAACATTTTTTTTCTTCAAATGACAAACATTTTTTTCTCAATTGACAGTCTACCTTAAACAGGGCTGACAACGTTGTGCATGAAATTGTGATTTCCACTGTTGGAAATCATTAGGCCATTGATGGACACTACGTTTCCTAGCTTGAGACAAAAGATAAGCATAATGGTCACAAAACCATTGATCTACTTTCACATCGTTTCTAGAAGAAGAACGAGGATCAAAATGAGTCACTAAATGTTCTAAAGAATAGCCCAGGCTGCGATGATGCAGAAAATACACACAATATTGTCCACACACCAAGGAATCTGTGCCTTGTAATTTCACATTATTGAATCGGGTGGTCTGAGCATTTCTTCTCATAAAGTCGATGATATCGTCTTCCAAAGGAGGTAATCCGTACGAATCAAAATATTCCACACATCCTTCTTGAGGAAAGTAGATGGCTACCCAGTGGGTTCCTGGGAGATGACTGTCGTCCGCGTTGATGACATAAGCTTGATGGTCTTGAGGTTTGCGATGAGGGAGTTCATCTTTAGCACAGACGACAGGATTCCAAGAAGCCGTATACGAACTGTGGTTCAAAAGGTAATAAAGTTCCCAGGTATCTAATTGATTTGTGTGTATGTGTTTTTTCTTCTTCACAGGTAATAATATGTCATCAATTCGATCCTGACTTTTTGCTTGAAAATGTCTGAGAAGTAACCGTTTCTTCGTTTCGTCTCCTCACTCTGATTCAGGAGAGCTTCGATACGATCGATCTCTTGAGTGGTTAATGGTGGACAAGAATGTTCACGCAAATCTTTATACCACTGATGCCACACGTCTTCGTCCGAGATGAGACTCCAAGCCTCGTCCAGATACTCGTCCAATTTTTCTTCTTGACTCAGCATCAGGCATTTATCGTGTTGAATTTGACTGGGATGATCGTTTTGACATCCATAACACTCTTTCTTGATCAATTCCGTCATTTTTTCGGCCAAGTGTTTGGCAAAACGGCAGACTAAATGGGCTTCTTGTTCTGGCCATCTCGACTTCATCATGATATCTTCTTTTTCGTCTTTGTCTTGGGATTCTTCTTCCACAGTTTCCTCACATTCCATCTCCAAAGTTTCTCCACTTTGTAAAGAGGGATAACAGTCTTCCATGGCTTCTAATAATCTAGAATGACTTATCTCAAACTGTTGATTTCTATGGTATTATCAAATTCTGCATAGAGGATGACGTTCACTGTCTGTTTCAGTTGTTCTGTAAACTGAAGTTCCACACGAATCTGGCCAGATTTTATAGGGTGGAAATGTCCCTCGTCGCTGCCTTGGTCTGGAGTGAAATCGAAAGCCCACAAATCGTAGCCTCCTGCGTAATCGTCGTACGTAATGCCGTGACTGGTGTTGGTTCCTAACTGGCCCGTGGCTTCGTACAGGGACAAGTACGATCTCAAGTAATTCATCTTTGTGGGATCAAAGTCAGGATCGAAAGGTCGGGTACACAAGGTCTTGCCATCGCGACTGACTTCGATTTTCTTCACCTTGAAGTGTTGAAAGGTGAAAGGATTTTCAAGGAAGGCTCCGTTGAAGGCTGAATTCAGGACCATACCAAGGATTAAACGTTTGGGTAACTGTCCTTGAAACAGATGATCTTCGATCATGGAATGATGGTTAGCGGGAATGGTGAACGTTTTCACTTCCACACGTCGTATGGGATACTTGGCGGTCGTTCTGCTCAACGTCTGACTGATGTCGTTTCCCACTTTGGGTAACACTTCCACGCTTCGTACGTAGAGTTTGGCCTCCTCAATTGTGCTTTTAGGATTGCCAGTCTTAATAGCATCACCATCAGCCATCAAATGGAAAGCGGTACTGCTGCGATTCAGTCTCAAGCGGACATTGACCCCGTTCAGCAAATATTTCTCTTGCAACCACATGTCCAAATGCAAACGATCCATCAGTTCTAAACTCTTCTTATTTAAGATTTTGCTTTCTCTTTCCTCAAAGCCGCTATTGTTCCCACAGCACGCAGGCATTGAGATGAGTATCCTTGGCATCTATTCCGTACGTCAAAAGATTTTCCAGGTAGGCACGGTTAGGGTATGTATCCATGCTGCTGCTGACTAGTTTGTTATTCAAGTACAAGTCCACTGAGCTGAACAAGGAATGCATGAAATTGTTGACGGGAGCTATATTCTCACTGTCTTCTACTCCATTACCATCCTTATCTAGAACTTTGACTTTCAAGTACAAGTAACTGCTATTCAGATCGATATAATCTTCGGGCTGTCCTTTGATTTCAAACTCGATGGGAGCAGAATCGGCCAGTGAGGAGACGGGGTGAAATTCCACCCATTGGAATTCTTGCATCGTCATTATGGTGGGGGGCATGGCAAACAGATCCAGTTCCGTCTTGGAACAGGCGCAAGACTCTCGGTGCATCATTTTTTTGTTCTGTTCTTTCTCAATAATCGAAAACGTCTAAGTCTCGAACGGTTCTTCTTTTCTTGGCCTTTCTTGCTTAAAGTCTGGTGAAAGGGTGTTTTCTTCGTCGTCTCTTTCTGCCTTGTCCTTGCTGAATGCCTGATTCGGTAGCGTGCAGGGCATTTATAGGTGTGTCTCGGCGGCCCAAAAGGTCTTTGCCCGTTTGCAGCAAGACATTTTTACCTGCCCTCATGAAAGCTTCTTTGGGGTTTTGTTTGTCGATGATGACATTTTGGAGAAATTCTTTGCCTTGCGTCAGTGCGGCATCTTTCAAAGCGTGCAATCCGCGTGTCACCATCGGTTTCAATACTGGGGCCACCGAACGAAAGGCCGATTTTAACATATCTCCTAAACCGTGTCCTCGCTGTCGTGCAACCCCTCGGTACACTGGATACATGATTTACGAGTCGTGAGAGAATCGTTTTCGAAAATGGAGTTTCAACGTGACTTTTCCTTTGGTGAATGGAATATTTTGTCCTAAATCTCCTTTTATAGCAATGTTGACCGTGTCCAAATAAGACTTGCTGACGGGTAAATAATGAGGATGGACAAATTCGCGATGGACGTGGTAAGTGTTTCCACCTTCCTCGTCATTGGTCGTGGTACTATCCACTTTGAAAGGAATGACACGCAGTAACGGCACGGAGGTGTGTCCCATCACGTTGTACTCCACCACATCAGAGTACACAAACATCAAATTCAGTCCTTGGTTCAGTTCTATTGAGGTACGAAATAACTTGCTAAAAGAATCGTTGTCGGAAACGATGGGTAATTCGTTTTTCTTCATCATGGTCATTCTCATGTTCATGTCTCCGCCCAACATGTCAAACAATTCAGGACAAAATAAGAAAGACAGGATTTTATCCCCCTCAGGAAATTTCATCAGGAAGCGACGAGTTGCTTTGTGGTATTCCAGGGTGACACTTTTTCTGGCAAGCTCCAAAGTTCTCAAAAACACAGCATTAAACCTAAAGCTTATGGTGCTGACCAAATGTTGACCACTAAAATAATAGCCTGGGGGAATGAACAACTGGTAGGTCCACGTTTTAGTTTGTTCATTATATTTTTTGTGTTCATATTTGATATTGAGGGAATTCAAGTGCTGTTGCACTTGTTGGTCATGAACTTCCATCTTAAAATAATTTTGATTGGGAAGGACATTGTGGACTTGGGTCGGGTGAATGATTTCCACTAAAGCCACTTCCCAATGGGCTTCGTGATCTAAGGGGATGGCCTGAGGTAATTTGGCCGTGTAACAGCAAAACGTGTTGTTGGGAAACACTTCCATGGAACTGTCACTGGGTAAGGTTAAGTAAAATTGGTTTTGGTGACTCATAATTCCAGAGTTCTGTGGCTGTCCGAGGGGTTAGTGGACGTCAGAGGCGTGTCTCCGCCCAAAATGGGGTTCTGGTTGTGGTTGGACTGGTGACTGGCACTGACACTGGCACTGGACACAAGGTTCCCGTGGTTCTCGTTGGAAGAGAATTTCAGGGAGGGATTGGGAAGTAGGTAACCGATGCAACTGCTCAATAAAATGGTCCACAATTGTTTGTCTCCTTGTTGCAAACTCAAATTGGGAATGGCTGCCCCGATGACACAATACACCACGAAGATTTGGCAGAAAAAGACGATTTGTGTTTTAGGCACACGTTCTCCACACCACACCCACAAGGGTTGTTTTTGTAAATCTTGCACAGAAGAACTGGGTGAAGGAGGAGTAGTCGACGTAGCTGCGTCTGTGTGAAAGGGAATGATGGTCACTTCTTCTTTTTATAGTCGATGACTTGCGAAGCGTCGATCCAAGAATCAAAACTGGGTGGATATCCTTTCCAACGTACTTTGACTTCTTTGACACGTCATTTGCCCACTTTACGGGTTCTGCGTTCGAGAATGCTTTCGATGTCGTACACGTCGTCTTCTTTTTTGGTCACACGTTGTAACTCGGGCAAATAAAACGTTCCTTTGAGCACTTCTCCGTTCATGTCTTCCAATTTATAGACGGCAAGATGACGGCCATGCACTCGTCCAGTGACACGAAACAATTCGGTCGTCCAGTTAGGTAAGTAACCTTTGTCGAAAGTGCGTTTGGTTTTGCCAATGCGCACCCAATCTCCTACGGCCAACTCTCCACTTTTCTTGGGGACAGCCCTCGTCGGGGACGTACCAAACAGGCGCTCAAACACCAACACTTCGTTGTCGGGAGTCACGTCTTGCGGGGCACGTCCGTTGCTTCGATGGTAAGATTGGTTGTACGCTTGCACCAGGTGCGGTAAGATGTCGATGTACTTCAGAGTGTGGTGATGCGTAAAATATTTCCACATGCGTTCTTTCAAAGTGCGTTGAAAACGTTCCACGATGCTGGCTTTGGTTTCAGGATTCTCGGTGGTAAAGAAATGAATGTCACGTTTCTTTAATTCTTTTTGGAAAGCTTGGTTCAGAAATTCGGTGCCTTTGTCCGTTTGCCATCGAAGAGGGTGACGACTGCTTTGTTTCAACACCCGTTGCAGGGCTCGCACTAACTCGCTGCTCGATTTGGAAGTCAAGGGCACGACCCAGGCAAATTTGGAAAAGACGTCGATGACACAAAACAAATATTTGTAGCCACGATTGTAACTGGCCAAATGAGAGACATCGGCTAAATCGGCTTGCCATTGATGATCGATGCCTTCCACTCGGGTGCGACTTCTGGCAAACTTGCGTCGAATGGGTTTGTGTAAAGTGTAGGTAGCTTGTTCTTGTAACCATCGTTGCACTTGAGGTAAACGGAGACTTTTCAGTCGAGTTTTGGCAGCACGATACAATTTTTGAACTCCTGCGTAACCTGCAGGATGCGAAGGATCGTAGTAAATGCTGGCTAAGACTTTTTCCATTTTTTCTTTTTTGTGTTGGTTGGTTGGAGTGTTAATAAGGCACCCACTCTTGGAAGATGCTACTCTTTTTCTCTTGGGGTATTTTCTTGGATTGCAATGCTTTGCGTGTGCGACCGGCAGTAGGTGTTGAAGAGGAGGATGTCTGAGCGGGGGATATCGGTTCTTGTTTCACTTCTGTCTTCACTTCTGTCTTCACTTTCTTTTTCTCTTGTGATGAAGAAGGGGTGGCCATCATCTTTTTAATCCATCCAATTCTGGAGGTAGGTGGTGTTGTTAACTTGCGTACTTTTTCTGGTCGATTTTGAAACCCTTCTTCTTCTTCTTCTTTTCCTTTTTCTGTCTTGGTCACTGGTACTGGTGGTACTGGTACTAGTACTGGTACTGGTGATGGTGCTGGACTTTTCATCAAGGTCTTAAAATCTTTCAGAGTGGGTAGAGCTGTTTCGTCTAAAGCTTTCTGGTGAAAGAGTTGCAGTCGTTGCAAAAGTTGACCGTACTTTTGCGATTTTTCTGTTTCGGACAAATCTTGGCGATCCATCAAGGACTGCAATTCGTGTTGTAACTGGGACATCTCGCTCAAATTGGGATTGGGAGGTAAATGCGGGGTACGTTGTTATTGCCACCGATGGTATTCCATCCATCGTTTGTAAGGCACTAAAGCTAGTTTTCGTCCTTCCATGGGGTTGTCAGGGGTAGATTCTGAGATCTTGGGACTTCCGAAGGCCTTTTTATCTTGCTCCCACCAGTCCTCCCAACATGGTTCCCAAGACTCCTTTCAGTATGGGGCCTAACAATAAGGGTAAAATGCCTCCATGTTGAACCAACATCTTCTTCTTTTGACGAATGGGAATTTTCTTTTGAACCATTTGGCGAAGAACGTGACGATGTTTGCTTAAGCATTGTTTCTGGTGTTTGGACAAAGGGATCGTGCCTTTCAAAACGTTCAAACAACATTCGCACACGGTATCGATGACCTCTTTGGAGGCCGATTGAATGAGTTTTTTTCGTAGAGGTGGAGAAGCTTTGGACAGGACAGATAACATGTCCCCATGTTTGACTAAACGTGGTGGTAGTCCTTTTCTTTTCTTTCCTTGGGGTTTTCTGGAGGGTGACATCTTTGAGTCTTCAGGAGCACCAAAAAAAAACACTGATACCCCCGACTTGGTCACAGGTCTTTTTTATACTGGAACGCGTCGCCACTGATTGTCTTTACGTCGTATCAGTTTGAGGACAGGCATGACACGTCGTGCAGGGGTACGCAACGGACTAAATCGAGCCAGTTCTTGCTTGGACAAATCCAGTAAACTTTGTAACATGCCCGATCTTTCATGGACTTTGATTTTGGGAGAAGGTACTTTGTGAGCAGCAGCCACTGCCGCTAAATTGGAGGGTCCTGCCACTGGGGAAGTTCTTTTGGGGGTCATCAACGGAGATGTTCTTGGTGTGATCAACGTCTCCAAGTACTCTTCAGTTCTTGGTGTCATTAATGGAGAAGTGGATGAACGTGAGGCTGCCGGTGACCGTGTCACTACCGTGGCAGGTCGTGGTTTGCGAGTGTAAGGTTGCGTCCTGGCCGAAGAAGAAGTACCTCTCTTGCGACTAGTTTTCTTCTGTGGATTTTTCTTTTTCTCGGGGCTTCTTTTCTTTTTCCGGGGTGGTGTCTGGTCAGAGGAGGGTCCCGCCACTGGAGAAGTTCTTCTTCTCTTTGGGGACCTGGTCTTTTTCTTTTTCTTCTTGGGACTTCGTTGGACTTTTTTCTTGGGGAGAACTTTGGGGGCATTAGGATCCCATCTTAAGAGTGAGCGAATCATGACCCCTCCTAGAGAACCACTCCCTCCAGGTTTCAAAATGATTTGTTTTTAGGTTTGAGTGTCGATGCGGGGATCGGCCAGTTGGACCAAAGCGACTTTGTTTCGATCGAAAAAGCATTTGGTTTGATGAGGAATCTGAATGATTCCTTGGAGTATTTGACGTGCCGTCACCGTGAACCATCGTAAGACTTCTTTGAGACTAGCTTCTAAGACACGAGCTCGTATTTGTGGATTTTTTTCTCGACTGATGCCATACAAGGCACGAATCAATTTGACGGGAAGATGCGACTGAAGGGACGTCATGTTCACACTGTGTGTGAGACAGACGAAAAGGGTCTGAGGTTTTTATAGATTTTTTTATGTGGAGTGAAATTAAGTCGAGGACGGAGACGTGTACAGGACAGGCCCTCCGTCTTGGCACCAGTGGTGAAACAAGTGGGTACGAAATCGCAAATCCTCGGGGGTTGTCGGTTTCAAATCGACGAGTAAATAGGCGTGTGGCGTTTGAGTGGCATCGTCGTACGCCTGAGTCAGCCAAGGCGTTCCTAACTGTTTGGCTAAGACTTGCACTTGCGATTTATCTCGAGGGCTTTTAAACAAGACCACGTAATGCGCATTGAGACTGATGGTGCGATGGGCTTTACTTTGTTGAAACAAATTTTGGGTGATGTAAACGACACTGGCATTACGGTGATGTCCTTTGCGCGTGAACCACAGCTTAATTTCTTCTTCGTCTTCTCCTAACATGTCGTCAAAAATGACCAAATGGGTTTGACGGGAGTCAGAGACGATACCGTCGTCTTCTTTAGGAATGCCTTCCACAAACACGATGGAATCGCCTTGACTTTCTCGCAAGAGGCTGTACGCCGATTGCCACTCTTTGTAACACCACACGATCCGTTGAGGTGGCCGATCGATCAAATGATGTTTATGTTCGATCAAACGTTTGACGAATTCGGTTTTGCCTGAACCGCTAGGTCCGGCAATGAGCATGTTAAAGGGATGTCGAAGATACAAAGCCTCCCAACTGGCACGATCTAAGTGTTCGTCGATGACTTTGACAGTAGAGGAAGAGGGAGCAGAGACAGCAGAGGTAACCATATTGTGAGAAATGTCACTTGTGACAAGAAAACAAACAAGACGAGAGTTTATATACTTTTTTCAGAACACGTTTATTGAATGTTTTTTCAAACATGAATACGAAAGACAAAAATACATAAAAGCCAAAGGCTTAAGTACAAGAATAAAAGGCACATGATAACCATTAACGTGGAATAAACACAAGTGTCTGTACAATAACATGTTTTGGGTAATGTTCTAACCAGTTCTATAGTAGGGGTAAGGTCACACAAGTGTCCTCCCGAAAGGGTCTTTCAGGTCTGTCCACGACAGTCCCGTCCTGGGTGACGGGTTCTTCTGGCACCGTCACTAACACGGGCTGAAAAGTAACTTTTTTCTTTGAACAACTCTCGTGCATACTGGGCCACTTCTTGGGTCCAAGCCTCAAAATCCCATTCTTTCCAGGCACGGACATCTGTCCAATGGGGATGTAAGTCACAAGCTACACACACATCGTCATACACGTCTTGGGTAGCTAAAAGTTGACGAATCTTTTTTTCCCGTAAAGGTCGAGAAGTATCCAGATGAAAACGCAAGGCTTTGAGCAAAAGGAGTTTTTCGTGACCATTTAAGGCCATTGAGGTGGTAAGTACTGATCGTAAAGAGTCCACAAGGAATCGGCTGGTAAACGAAATCCCAGAAAGCAGGTCACTAAGACAAACACCACTTGTCGACCCAAATTGAATGGATACAGTTCTTGTAATAATCGATGGTAATGATCCACGGTTTGAACATGGTCGTTGAGTTCCTTCCACGGAATCTGTTCAATAATATGTAACATAATCCGTGGCATGGCAACTTGATTTTATAGTGTCTTTGTTTCGGAAGCAATAAAGGTAATTTCTAACTAAACATGTTCGTTCTCCAATAGGGAATTTAAATTTTACATACTGTAACTGAAACGTCAGAGTTTGTCTAGATGTTTCGTCTTTCTCTAAGCAGATTCCATGTAACAAATGTTGGTAATCCTTTAACTCGTCTTCCTCAATACGTTGCAGTAAGTGAATCTCGAAGTAACCAAAATTACGAACGTCTAGTTCATCATCATTCACAAACTGAAAATGTTCAACAAGGTCTGAGCACTGAAAAAATTTCTGACGAATCAGTCCTCTTATACCATTCAGGTACCAGTGGTTAAAGATCTGGTGACGTAACGGATGCAATTGTTCTTTACGTTTCACTTGTATTTTGACCAGTTCTCGGTAAATCCTTTCTCTCAACTCCTCAGGCAAGCCCAAAATGTTCTCTTGTAAAGTATCCATAAGTATATACACTGTTTTTGGAATCCTTGGGTGGTGGCCAATAGCCTCGTTTACCTTTGTGCCTGATGTAATATCCACTCATAATCAGTCTTCTTATACTTTGGAACAGAGCATAATTTAAAAACGGTTGAATAACTTTGCGTTTGCGTTTCACTTGTATTTTGATCAGTTCTCGGTAAATGCGTTCTCTCAACTCCACAGGCAAAACACGAATGTTCTCTAGCAAAGTATCCATGAATAGGTCATACTAAATCCTCTTTGGTCTAACACAAGAAATGTACTCTTTGCACAAACATGGTTTTACTTCAGTGTCGAATTTAAATCGTTTAGTCACTAATCTACACATTACAATTCGTTCAGAAGTTTCTTCTTTCACTAAGTTGACATTGTGTTCAAGATGTTGGTAATTCGTTAACTCTGCCTCTGGAATTCGATGCAGTAAGTTTACAATGATGTAGTAGATAGAATCGTCCATACCAAACCAATCCTTTTTAAAACTAGGGGATCGTTGATCAATGTCTGTCCAATGGAACACTTTCAATTGAATCAGTCCTTGTATAGCCTTCAGGTACCAGTGGTTCAAACACCGGTGACGTAACGGATGCAATTGTTCTTTACGTTTCACTTGTATTTTCACCAGCTCTCGGTAAATGCGTTCTCTCAACTCCACAGCCAAGCACGAATGTTCTCTTGTAAAGTATCCATGAACAGATTATGGTAAAGTTACTTCAATGTCTCGGTCCCACTAAGGGTAAGTAATGACAATTCGGTGACCATCGAGCATGTTCTACGTAGGCCAAATCTTGCGGTTCCCAGTAATGAAATGACACACCGCAACTGAAGCACTTGACTTTATCTCCTTCGCCCAAGTAGAAAAATCCGGCTCTGGCTAATTCTTCGGGGGTCGGTCCTCCCAGATACTTAGGCCATTTTCCTTTGAACGATTGAAGACAATTTTCAAAGTCGCAGTATTCCGACAAAGGCACAGGAAACGAATATTCGTCTTTCATAGGTTCGTTTCGATGAGGGCTGGGTAACATGAACAGGAGTTTGCTCAGGGCTGGATGACATCCGTAAAGGGGTAGACGTGAAGGTGAACATTCCCCTTTAAAACGAAACTCAGTAAAATGTCCAAGAGGACGAGCGGCATCACTTTCGCATCCCACAGGTTTGGCACGCACAGCATCACTTTCCATGATAGGGGTAGGGACACTAAAGTTCCCATGATGCTTTACGCCATCGCTCAGGTCACAAGGTACAGCATCGTACCCATCGCAAGGCTCACAATCGCATTCCACTTCCGAAGTCTCACACTTGAATTGTGCCTTTCTAAACAACTTGTTTCGTGTTTCTCTGAAAGTATTCATCTTGTTCGCTCGGTCTTGGTAGTCACAATGAACTATCGATCTTGCCTAGGGTTCCTTTTTATATACAGACCAATACCGACGTGTCCATACGGTAAGGTGAAATGATTGGGAAGTCGCACTCGCTTCTGGTACACGATTTGATAGACTTTTTCCAAGGGCCGACTGACGATGTGGTGAGTGGGTAAACGTACAATCTTGTTCGGTTGATAGGTGGTCACTTTAAAGTTTCCATCCTCTCCCGATTGCAAGGCTTCTTTCAATACCCCAAAGTTGACCACACGACTGGTACGATAATTCAGAGTCAGTCCTTTCACTTTGCACGTCGTGTGCACTTCTCCTTGTTTGTCCCGGTATTCGTAGCCGTAATTTTTAGGACCGCCACTGACGAAACTTAGAATCATGTCGTCGGGATGCTCGTCTGTCCAGGCTCCTAAACGGTCTCCTTCGATGTTAGGGTGCTGTTGACTCGGGTGATGGATGTAAATGCAACTGTCCGTGTCAAAGTACAGGACGCGTTCTCCTAACAGTTCTAAAGCTTCGTACAATTTTAAGCGAGCATGAGCTGTCACGTAAGCCGCAATAATGACATTTCCAAAGGGGTCGTCTTGTACAAAGTCCAGATCTTCTTCGTAATTCACTAAAATCAAATCTTCGCGAACGACGTCCACGTGTTTCATGAATTTGGTTTTGTCGTGAATCATCTGGAAGTAGCGGGAAGGTTCTGTCAAATACTCCGTTTTGGGTAAACACGGTCGTTGTGCCATTTTACCCCACAAGCAATTTAACATCACTTTGGCAAACGTTTTTCTCGATGTGGTCTAAAGAGATGCCTTCTTGTTCATAGTATTTCTCTTTGAATTGTATTTGGTCTTCGGGAGTGTGACACCAGGAAGGATAGCCGCTGGCTTCTTGTTTCAGTTTCAAAAAGGCATCCACGTAGTCGGCGAAAATACCTTTCTGACTGGGATCACCCTTGTGGTATTGTTGTGTCTTGGGAAAGTGGCAAATTTCGTACACTTCTAACAGTTGGTATCCCATGTCCAGAGCTTTGAACAATTCTACGCTGACCCAGGTTCCCGTCAAGGCACGTTCTTCCTGGGTGTGCTGACAAGGTTGGTCTTGGTTGCACGTTTCGGCACAAGTACGGCACAATGGAAACATCAGTTTGCCTTGACAATGGTGAGGTAAGACGGGATGGTATAGGTTCGTGGGAGGCAAAACTTTACACTTGATCAAGTCTTCGTATTGTCGAATGTTTTTCAGGTCGATGTGTTCCGTGAACAATTGCGGGTGCCCTACAGGAAAGAGACAATATTTGCACACGTAGGGATACAGCAAACACACGTCCAAGTATTTGATTTCTTCTCCTTTCTCTTCGTCGGCTTGGTACAGCAAACAGGTGGCATTGGTCCTTCCTCCGTACAAACTATCCCTCGGGTTCAGCGGGTCCATGAACTGGTAACTTTCCACGAGGCGTTTAAACTCGGGATCGGTTTTCATACGGTGATCGTACTCGTGTTCCCACATTTCCACCACTTGGTATCCTTGCTGTTCCAACTTTAGGTGCCGCTGACAAGTGTCCTGGTACAAGTCTTCCATGGTTCGTTGCAAAAACTGATTTTTAGTGCTACGGTCAGGGTAACAGACGGGACATCCGTGAAATAAGCAACCGTTAAACTCGTACACGATCTTAGGGTTTTCTAAGTCCCAGCCATCGACCGAATACGTTCCGATGGTCTTTTCGCCTCCTCCGTTGCAGGCATGCTGATTCCATTTGTCTTCCTTGTCGCACAAGTAATGTAACCAACGTAGGGCTTTGACCGAGTATTGACGTTTGACAAAGTTGGTCGTTTGAGGGCTGATGACAGCCACGGTGTTTTCAGGCATGAATCGTTGTCGATACACTAAGGAACACGCTTTGGCAATGGTGCAAGCTTCTTTCAAAGGATCGACCACTCCGTGTTCCATGAACAGTTCTCGAAATTTTCCACAGCAACGCCGTAAAATGTCCACGTCGGAACGACAATACTTTAGCATTTCTTCCTGAAAGTCGAAAGGGTCCGAGGCGTGAGCCTGGTACCAAGCGTAGAAAGCTTCTCGTTGTTCGGTACGCATGTTGTCGGGGTCGTAATAGTGAGCCTCGGGCAAATGGGGTAGAACGGCGTGTTGATTGGCTTCCGTATTGAAAAAGTGTGGAAAGTACCCTTTAGCCATTTCTGTCATTCCAAACGTTTTATGCATTCGACTCAAAGGCATGGCCAAATAGCTCATCGAATCTTTAAACTGTACTTGTCCCACTTGCATGAAAATGATCTTGGCTCCGTTCAAAGTCACTTTAGGACGCTCGGTGCCTTGTTCCGTATAGTATCTCAAAAGAAACTGTCCATCGTATCCGGAGAAATTGTGAGCCATCACCGTGGCATGACGATGACAATCTCCGTAACGTTCGATGTCCTCTTGGCTCCACGTCTTGTCGATGGGGTCTAAGACCCATTGTGCAAAATCGGCTAACGTGTTCGGTCCCCGAAAGATTTTTTCACGCCCTCCAGGAATCTTGCTGCAGAGAGGGCAATGACTGAAGATAGGTTCTTGAATGCACTTCTCGCACGCTTGATGAGCCACGCAGAGATTAGGAATGTGAATGCCGGTCTCTTGCATGCATTCGAAATCGAAAAAGATGAAATTGCCTTTCTTCTTGTGACAGTCCTCTTTGTCTGGTGGGGGTTGGTATTTTTGCACGTAGCATTGGTGTTCCAAGTCCACGATGTGGTGACAATTGTGACATTTTTTCTTTCCTCGACATACGTGTGCCTTGGCATTATTGGTACATATGCCTTGTCCACACGTTGGGCACAATCTCAGGAGTTGACAAGCACATTTCTGCTGTGAACCTTGCGTCTTCAAATGTTGTTGGTAACAGGTAGGGCTGACAAACGTGCGCAGACAAGTTGAACAAGGCACTGGTCCTTCGCTCAGACAGGGTGGAGAGGCCAAACATCCTGGGCATTTCATTCCACAATGCTTGTGTTGCTCTCGATTGTTATAACCATAATCACATTTCTCACAGTAATACATATATCCCAGGAATCCGGTGATGGTGGTAATGGTATCGAAATGTTCATCGTGACAATAGACATGAATGTATTTTCCGTCCTTAAAATCGTGGCCTCGAAACAACAGAGGCCCGCGCATTTCTTGAGGGTGTACTTTCAAGGTGTAGCGTGGAGCTAGGTCATCTTGCAATTTTTGCATCTCAGGAATGCCACAGGGTGTGTCTTTGGACAGTCCGGCTTGTTGTAACAGGAGTTCTGCTTCATTTCGTTGTTTGGCTCGATCGGATCGTTGAATAGTTTTCCAGGTTCTTTTCCATTCTACCGTGTCGTTCTTGTTGGCATAGGTTCGTCCCACCACGATGGCACGGGCTAAACACATCTGGTCATGAGTGTTGTTAATTCGGACGAGACTCTTTTTGGTGTTGCGAAGGTCGTCCACCAATAACATCTTTTTGCGTCCAGTCCCTTGAGGAGGAGAGACGTGGGTCATGTCCAGTGTGGCTTTACCATCGGTGATGTCAAACTGATCATTAGATTGTTGTACGTGTTGAATCTTGTCCATGACTTTGGAAGCGGTCAATTCTGCAGGGGTGCTAAACTCGATCCAAACAGGGGATTTCAAACCGTCGTGTTGTATGGAAAGTCTCAAGCGATCATCTTCTTTGGGTTGACATTGTCGCTTGAGTGCGGTGAGCAAAGAATCCCACACCCCAGTGATGAACACTTTTGCTTTCTCTAACGGTACTTCAGCCTTGAAATCTTTAAACTTCACTGTGTATTTGTAAGCCGTGGTTCTAAATTTTCTAGAGGAGCGCTTTTCGGTCTCTCGAATGGAATAGTATTTTTCAGGGTTGACTAAGGGTGGTGAACTTGGTTTAGAGGTTTCAAATTCTGGTTCACTCATGTCCTCTTTAAAATCACTGGCATGAATTTGTGTCAAGATTTCAGCTCTGGTACGAGGCGATAGATCACGTTTCTGCCTCTTACTTTCTTCTTCTTCATCTTTCTTCTTGAATGAATAGGATCGTTTCATCTTGAGTGTAAAACGTCAAATGACTCAAGTTTAAACACCATAGACTAATTTATAGTCATGGCAGACCAGCGTATATAAAAGGGTGTGTGTCTTGTCCTTTCACTATTCATTTCACTCTCAAGCCGAGCACAACGATGGAAGAGACTAGCCAAATCGAACGTTTCGTCAGAGCTTTGCGAGGGGTCATTAGAAAATTCTCTTCAGACCAGCCCACGGACTACTCTCCATCCTTTCGAGATAAAAGTCAAGATACTTGCTATATCTCTCAGAAGAAAGGGCATTGGTCTTCAGAGTGTCCAGACCGTCAAAAAAGAAAAAAAAAACAGGGGCTAAAAAAGACAAAAGTCAAGATACCTGTTATTATTGTAAAGAAAAAGGACATTGGTCTCCAGATTGCCCAAAAAAGAAACAAGGAGTCAGAAGAAAAAAAGGATTCTTCTGAAGAAGAGAGGGATTCTTCTGAAGAAGAGAGGGATTCTTCGGAAGAAGAGAGGGATTTTTCAGAGGAAGAAAGCAGACAGGTGAAGAAAAAGAAACAGGAGAAGAAAAGAAGAAGGGAAGAAAGTGAGGAGGAAGAAGAGGGAAAGAGTGTGAAGATGAAGAAATTCAAAACACAGAGAGACTAAACAAGGAGAAAGAAGAAGTCAATGAACTTTTTATTAAAGTGTTGTGTTGTGAATTGTGAATTGGATTGTAACAATGGATAAAAGAATAAATTAATGATATAAGGTAAGTGTCTTTGAGTTTTGATTTTAAAATAAGAACGTACACTCATGCACTCATACAAAGATACGTACTATAGGGGGTAAAATGGGTTGGTTTTTTTTTTGTTTTTTTTTTGAGTTATTGGCAAATTGAAATTGTATTTCTTTTCGAGAAATGTGGGTGGCCCTGAAAAGGGCCTTTTTATTTCGGTGCAGGGGTGAGTTCAAGCAATCAACTTTAGCTGCCTTAAGCCTTTGCCACGGCCAAGGCCTACTTCTGGACTGCGTAATGTTGATGATCATGATTGGGTTGAAATCACTAAGGGTGGTACGGTAGGCTTAGTCACAGGGTTAACGTGTTTAGCTCGGGAAGGTCGTATTCTCTTCGGTCGTAATAAAGAAGTCTGATACATTTGTTTCAGACTTCTTAATTCCGCTAAAATGTCGAACAGTACCGTGACCGTTTGATTTTCACCCTCTTGTTTCTTTGCTGCTACTTCTTCTTGCTGTTGTTGCTGTTGTTTTTCTCTTACCTCTTCTTCTTGCTGCTGTAGGAGAAAAGCTTGTTCCGCTTCCTTTTGTCGTTGTATAAATTTCTCCAATTCTTCTTTCTGTCTCTGTCTAAAATTCTCCACTTGCGGTAATGAAGAAGGTAACGAAGGTTCCGGAACAAATTCTTGCGAGGTAAGAAAATCCACAAAATCCCAATTCACCTCTTCTGAAAGTAAGTCCGGGTTCCCTTGGGCAGTCTCCCCTGCTGGTGCACCCCAATGAATCGTTTTCTGAGTTTCCGTCATGTTGAATCACTGTCGCATAGATTGACTGTACACAAGCGCTAGCGAATCTATATAGACCACGTGACGTCACAGACTGCTCTCTTCGGATTGGATGCGGGCTGACTGAATTTTGTAACGCGTGTTCGGATTGGTGAATGAACTCAATCCGTTTCAATCCTTCCTCTACCTATAAATAAGCGCAGTTCACTGCATTGATTCACCTGTTCTCGTCGCTTCAAGATGTGGACCACAGTCGAATCATCCACCCTTGTGTCTTCAGTGATGTTTAGGACGGACATGCTCATGTATGTCCGGTCCAAGTGGACCGTTGTCGACAAGTCAGACACCAGTCTGTGGATACGAAGAGTGTACGTAGAAAGACAAGGTTGCCTCAAGAGGACACTGATTTATGGCCCTCGAGTAAGACGCAGCTTGAGGACAAGAAGATGCAGCAGATGCCCTTTATGTTAATGGATACATTAACATAAACCCAAAGACCCTTTTCAGGGCCACCCATATTTCTCGAAAAGAGAATGACTTTTCAATTGCCTACCTCCTTTTTTTAAAAAAAAAATTTAAACAAAAAAAAAAATCCCATGTTCAATTCCCCTTATCCCTAGACAAGCCCGAATTCTATTCCCCCATGTTAATTTCCCTTGTCGCTAGACAGACCCACACTATAGTTCCATGTTAAATTCCCTTTGTCGCTAGACAGACCCACGATTTATTCCCATGTTAATTCCCCTTGTCGCTAAAACGACCCACTATTTTTCTCCATGTTAAATTTCCCTTGTCGCTAAAACGACCCGGGGGGGGGGGGGGGTCTGTAATGCTAATTCCCATTGTCGCTAAAGTGACCCACTTCACTACTTTCGTAACGGTTAGGTGTACACGTTACATGGGATTTTAATATAGTGTTCACAATCCCAATGATACAAAATTACAATAGTCTGTCAAGATTGTACGGTACATTTGCTGGTTAGGAGGAAGACACATACTTTAATCGCTTTATTGTTTTGTTTTTATTACTTTATTCCTATTTGATAAAAAGCCTCGTTACCTTTTAATGAAAAATTTATATAGCTCATGGCATATAAATGATACAGCGTACATACGTACGTACACACACACACACACACAAATATATATATATATATATATATATATATATATATATATATATATATATATATATATATATATATATATATATATATATATATAACTGCTTCTCCTGAACACACCAACAGTATACCATTTCAACTATACACACATCACCGAAAAATGATGCCTCAAGGTCGCAAGTAGAGTCAGTCGAAGGAAGCAGACACAGAAGCTTCGCTGGTCAAGGTTCTGATATGATAACCCTATATACACCTTGGCGTATCTAGCAGATGCTTCTGTGCTTAGTATGTGAATTTCAAGCCACTGTGTCCAATCAAAATTAAGTTGTTTAAATCTGAACACTGTTCCAACATGATCAAGACAATGGGAGCACACAACTTGAATGGACTGATAAATAAGCAATTTTCCACCGCTGGTACGTGTTTGTACAAATATATTTTACTCAAATACACCTGTAATGGCTTCCCTCTGGTACGTAGTCATATTTTCAATGTGAAACTTAAAAATTATCCTTTTTAAGTCAATTGCCTCCGACCTTTTTCGGCCGATGTACAATAATACATTGCTGTTACACGCTATTGGATAGTTGGTATTACATACTAAGGAAGGCAACTCATGAAATCCAACAGATGTCGCTTGGATAAATCACTCAAATATCTGTTCGATCCGCCAAGATGTATGTAGGGTTATCATATCGAAACATTGGCTAGCGAAGATGCAAACTCCAGAAAGTAATTCTCATATAAATACACTATCATTCCGGATTCCTAAAGTAGAATATAGAGGTTATATAAGTACAAATATACAAAAAAGAGTGCAAAGTACTATCGGACACGAGGTACAACAAAATGTACAATATTATTTATTCATATTCCCTTGATATAGCGCTCAATTTTTATATAACATCCACTTGCCCATTGCCGCCATTTTTCAGTTTTATTCAAAGTTCCTGTACTGTTAGCATACATATAGCCATAATCTGGCAAACGCGACTAGCGACCGCTATTGTTGGGCTATGTGAAACCTCATGACCTGTACAGCCACTTGTGATTATTAGGTATAAACGTCTGCTTGATCCCTTGACGAATTTAATGACCGGTATTTTAAAAGACATATCACATTACCGTTGAACAAATGTATGTAACACATATATATCTACGCTTCAGTTCTGTCCATGAAAGATCATGTGTGTCACGTGTGATCCTCGGAGCTATTATTATACATCTCTCTCTCTCTCTCTCTCTCTCTCTCTCTCTCTCTCTTTATATATATATATATCCTCAGTCGAACTCGTCTCGTAATCTAAAGGTCGTCATAATCCACGGCCAGCCGTAGTCGACTGCAACCTGAAGAGGCACTTGGTTGGCTCCCAATTCATGGGAAAGATATAATCAACAGTGTGTCAACGTGCTTTCAAGACAACAGAAACAAACAATAGAAATATGTTTTGATCTTTGTACAGTTCTAGCAGGGAACAGAAATCGTGTAAGATGACTGTTGATTTAATGCAATGTGATATGTGAAACGTTTATTTTTGCAATATGTATATGTGAATTTAGCAGTCAATATTTTACAATACATAAAATAATCATAAGAAATTAAGGATAACTATACACGGTCCATTCTGTAATTCAACAATTTTTCTTGGAAATGTTATTATCCATGACAGGCATTTGTAAAGAAAGTAAAATTTCATCTTTTACTTGTACTTCTTTTTCTGTCAGTTTCTTCAATTTTAAAATACAAAATTGACACCAATGAAGATGGCGATTTTATGGTGGGGGTGGGTATTATCTAGGGCTCGTACCCTGTTTCTTTCCAGAGACAGTTAAAACTTCTACTGAAAGAGCAAGTTGCAAAGTACAACAGAGAGAGAAAACGTGTTTCCTTGATTCACTTATATTCTCTCATCGTCTTAATGTTATTGAAAAAAAAAGATAAATAAAATTCTATATATCAATCGATCATCTTCTGCTTGTCAATTTTCTTTTTTCATTAGTCATTTCAGAAATATTTATTTGGTAAAAGTAATGCATTTAAGATTTTATAAAGATGACAGGGTATCAGTTAGTCTTTTAAGACACATGTGCCCCACTTTCAATGAAAAATATATTACATCTGCTGTGTAGAGTGCTGAAAATTACATAATCTTAGAAAAACACTTTACCGTAGATGCTGCTGGTATATATATATATATATATATATATATATATATATATATATATATATATATATATATATATACTCTCAAAATACGTGAATTTCCGTCATTTCATTCCAATTTCATTATATCTTGTTCTTTTTACTCTTTCAAACATTGCAAAAAAACAGTCATACAAATGTTTTAAAACTTAGCTTTCCTTAGAAATAAAATGAACACAAACACAAGGGCTGATTTACAAATGGTCATCGTGTTTTTACAAAGAGCGACAATGCTTAACACGCCCCGTAGTCATTGAAATGTGCACACAAATCGAACTAGTGCTCAAATTTAAAAATAATTTTTCGTCATTAACAACTTACCCTTCTAGAGAGGTTCGAAACACGAAACTGATGGGATTCCTTATTATAAAGGGAGCTTATATACCGAATCTCAATATAAAAACTCTTAGAATGTTTATTTTTAAATATGGCATTTGAGTCTTAGTCCAGTTTTTTGTGCTCAAACAGTTTCATGATTTTTGGGCCTGGGGAGAATAGAGACGAATAGCATTGAAACTTTGTTTAGGATAAATGCGATGCTCTAAGTTTAAAATAGACAGTTTAAAAATATTAAAAGAAAATGTCCACAAATATTATGCTGGGTATACATAGAATCTTAATTATAATTGAATGTTTTATCCATGTGGATACATACACTCGGCATTTATTTTCTACCATACTTGTAAACGTATGTATTTACGATCACTTGAAGTTTTGCCAAGTTAAATTAAGCTGATAAACTGATAAAGGGTTTTAAGATAAGAAAATAAAACCCCACATAAAAATATAATTCGATCCTTCTGGCATAAACGGACGTTTACAACAGAGAACATTGAACAGGTTGTAAATTATTGTGACCATATATTTCATTAAATACATGTAAGAAGCTATTATTAATAATAATAATAATACTAATGAGGACTTTGTATAGCGCCTAATCTTTGGAAGCTCTAAGCGCTTTAGAACATTAGACAACACCTATAAGATAAAAAAAAAAACATATACTAATATTATTACGAAAACAAACACCATGAAATTAGAAGAAAAAAAATACAAAAACAAACATGCTGAGAATATTTCAGGTAGGAAACATTATTAGGTCTTTAAGTTTGTTCTTGCAGTCGAAATAAGTTAGTTTTGAGAGCCCTCTTGAATGTGATCACTGTCTCTTTGTGTCTATGTTCAGTGGGCAATTCATTCCACGTTGCTGGGCCCTGGTATGCAAATGAACGCCGTCCATATGACTTTGTTTTCATAGTGGGAATAATGAGTATACGATTGTCAGAAGAGGAGCGTAAGTATCTTGCTGGTGTTTACACATGGGTGAGGTCGGATGGGTATGTTGGATTAGAGTCCGACTGTGAAACGTAGCACAGAGAACAAATTTTGTGTTTGATTCTGGATCGAATGGATAGCCAGTATAGGGTACAGAGCAACGGGGATGTGTGCTCTGATCGTGGTACTCTAAGTATGGTCTGAGCAGCTGTGTTTTGAACTGTTTGAAGTTTCTGGAGTAGATATTGAGATAAACCAGACTGTATTAAGTTACAATAGTCCAGTCCTGAAAGTACCAATGAACACGAGTGTTTTAGTGGCATCAACTGAAATATATCTGCGAACTGAGCTGATGCGACTCAGCTCAAGATATGCAGCCTTGTATATATTCATGACATGTTGGTGCAATGTGAGAGTACAGTCCAGAGTAACACCTAGGTTTCGTATTGGTTGTGTGAATTTAATGTTGACATTGTTAATATTTAATATTTGATGTAAAAGATGCGAATGAGAAAGTCTTTTTGTTGTGATCAGAATGGCCTCAGTTTTATCATCATTCATCTGCAGCTTGTTACATATTATCCATGATTTCACATCAGAAATGCACCTCTCTACACCTTGGATGGTAGCATCAACTTCAGTTGGGTGGCTAGATTTGTATATTTGGGTGTCATCAGAGTACAATTGGTGAGACACTGGATGATGATCTATGACACTTGAGAGCGACTGAGTGTACAGAATGAAGAGAACAGGTCCGAGAAAAGACCCCTGTAGAACATCACAACATAGATCAACTGTGCTGAAGTGTATTCCATTTGCAGATACAATTTATGTCACGTTGACCAAATATGACTTGAACCACAGTAAGGCTGTATCATGAATGCCAAATACATGCTGGAGACGGTGAAGTAATATAGCATGGTCTATTGTGTCAAATGCTGCAGACAAATCAAGGAGGGTGAGGACTGTAATCTTTCCACTATCCAACGCAGAGAGAATATCATTAACTACTTTTAGAAGAGTAGTTTCAGTACTGTGGCAAGGGCGATATGCAGATTGTACATTGCTAAAAAGACCGTTTGAATTTAGATGAGATACAAGCTGGGATAGAACAACCTTTTCTAAGATTTTTTTACATGAATGGGAGATAGAAACTGTGCGGTAGTTCTTTAAATCGTTATGGTCTAGTGTTGGTTTCTTCAGCAGAGGCTTTACAATGCCAGATTTGAAAAATGATCGGAATTTCCCGGATGAGAGAAGGTATTAATACCATCAGTTAGTGAAATCAATACTGGATCTAAGCACTCAAGCAGCAGTGATGTTGGAATTGGATCAAGTTCACATGACTTTGGTGCACTCTTCGAAACGATTATACGTACGAAATCCACAGAGACAGGTTCAAATGATGCTAATGGTTGCCGATAAAATTCTGTATCCCAACTGTATGGTGACGACGAGTCAGTTGAAATTGTGGTGTCGAGCTTATCTCTAATGGTTTGCACTTCGTCATGGAAGAAATTTGCAAACATGTCTGGAAGGTCGACTGGAGAGAAAGTAGTTGGAAGTGGTGTTGATTTGTTCCTTGACATTAGCTTGTTAGTAATCTCGAAGAGCTCTTTGCAGCTGGAAGTTTCCATGATCTTAGTAGTGTAGTGGGCTGATTTCGCTGCATGGACTATATTTGTGACATTCTTCTTAGCGACTTCATAGATTTACTTATGAATAGTAAGTCTGGTGGAAACCCAGAACCTCTCAGCTTTACGGCGGTATCTTTTAGCAGTACGAAGCTGGTCCCTAACACTGCTATACCATGGATAATACTTTTGAATTGATACTCTGCACTTGGTAGCTGGGGCATGTTTGTCAAGTAATGAACGCAGACAGTTATCGAGTTGTTCTGCGGTAGGAGGTAAGCAAGTTGTTAGGTTAGCTTGGATATCGTGCATTAGTTTGGTTCTGTTTATCATACTGAGGTTTCTCTTAGTAGCAGATAAAGGTGGAGGGTTAGGAACTGATACGTCAAGATGGCATATAATGCAGAGGTGATCTGATGCAAGGTCATGGGATACCAGGGAGGACCCTAGAATGTTATCATCAGGTCTATGAAAAATCCAGTCTAAAATGTGACCATGACTATTAGTCAGTTAGTTCATGATATTAAAATTAAATGATTCATTAGCCTAAAATCGTTAATGTTCAATAATCAGTTTAGTTAGTAATGCGTCAGTTTTACTTTTTGACAAAGGCTAAATATTACGTAATCAAGATTTACATTGTTGCAGTGGAACGGTAAACTATGAACCAGCCATATGATGACGTTAGTTCTAAAACACCTCATATACCCAAAGATATCATTTTATCATGACGTCAATTCCACATCACGTCATATACCCAAATACATCTTTTTGTCAAGGGGCTTCTTAATAATATCAAGAAAGAATGAAATAATGTTCGATATAAACTTAGTAGAAGATAAGAAAGACGTGAAAAGAAAAATGTGGAATTGATAAAAATACAAACCAATGTCACAATATATACAGAAAGAGAGGCATAAAACGCGTTTGCTAGATAAAATGAACTACCACTGCATACCGTCTAATGTTGGATCACGTTTCCTAGGAATGGAAATAACTATCTGCCTTCGTGGAACTACTTAAAGAAGTGAAATAAAATCTAATGCGGAAAACGGAATGCTAATTCATTTTAAAAGAAACGCCTCATGACTATACCCACTTCCCTTTAACAAAGGCAGATCATGTATTCCCATCAGAGATAATGTAAAGTGAACAGTGGCATAGAGAGCCATGAGAATGATTGATCGACATGCAGCTTTTTATATTCGTTCTTTTTAAAACGAAGTCCTACCTAACTACCCACCCACCTTCCCATCTATCATTTAAAGTTTTGTGGGTTGAATACCAGTTTCATCACATGATAGGCTAAACATCGTGACTAGTATATTTGATCCCGAAAACCCCTGGGATTAATCACTAACCCATGGGAAGCTACTGGCAAGTATTCTTCACATACCCTCATTGTCTACCCCCGACTGGAACCTAGTAGACAGAGGTGACATGACATGATCTGTAGATGATGCAACTTAGACCTTAGACTACCTCCCCTCCGCTAGGGTAGGAACAGAAGGGCTTAAGAATATAAAATAATTGAATTGAGTATTCCATCCCATATATGGCATATTAGCAAAGAATATCAATGCAAATATAGTTATGGGAACCTAATTATGAGTTTCACTTAATAGACAGGAACAAACGGGTGCAAAAAATTATACCATCTATGGAAACCTTGTTATTTGCGGTCAGAGTAAAGTCATTATTGTTATTCACTACTTACTACCTATCTACTTTGCCTATGAGACTAAACCTATTGAACCTAATACACCTGTCCAAGTTTACCACATTAGCTTGAACCAAAATTTCTCCTTTTGAAAACTAAAATGTACAAGAGTTCAACATTGTATGACGTAGTTGGTTGCTACGTACAGGCAAATTATCTGCAATTGTTTGGTCGCTTGTTTATAACAACAGCGTTTGTCTGGGAACAGAAGGAGTGCACGAGGTAATTCAAAAAATTACATTTTTAAGGAATTTATGCACAATATGTAAGTATTAGTTCTTTGTTTATGACTTTACAAAAAAGGGCATGGTTTTGGTACGTCTTATTTTTTTATCATCAGTAACATTAATGTTACCTCTGCGCACGGGGACCCGACTGGCCGAGTGGTCTAGAGCGCTCACCGTTACGGATCACTGCCATCTCACCTCTGTCTGCGTGAGTTCGAGTCTCGGATTTGGCTAATGTGGTTATGTGAGAAAGCTTGCCAGTAGCTTCTCGTGGGTCGGTAGTTCTTTCCGGGGGTTTCCCGGGTTCTTCCTCTATCATTTATACTGGCGGCCATGTATAGCCTATCTTGTGCTGAAAAATGGCGTTAAACCCTACAACAACAACAACAACCTCTCCGCACAAATTTGTGAATCAATTGAGTTTGAAATCACTTCGTGATTAGTTGATACAGCAAACTGAAAATCTCTTGAGGAAAAGGGTGTATCTGAAACATAGCTAGACCGATGATACTCTGTAAAAGTACATAAACGCAGTGCATTTAGTTCAGTACAGCAATGTCAACAGCAGCATGTCATGCAAAACACACTCCAACAACATCAACAACAAAACTATGTTAAATGAAAGGAGAAATAGTCTTGAAGTTCTCCATCTGTTCATCATATATCTTTATCGGGTCAATTAAGTAAACGGGAGAGCAGCTGAAAATTGATTGTGAAAGATACGACAAAGGCACGTTATTAACTTTTGGAGCTTGTTAATCCAGTGATAGATCATTGGCTTGATACTAATTGCGCTTGTGAAAAATATAATCAGTGATCTGAGCTAATAAATAATAACAATGAATATTGTTTTATGCACAACACGTAGTCCAGTTTACCAAAAAGCCGGCTTTTTTTATTTGACTCTAATTCAAGGGAATAAAACTTTGCGAGGCTGAAACTCAGAATTATTTATTCACGAATTCAGCACAATATTCAACTACCCATGCCATACATTTCCTAACAATATAAGTTCATGTTTCTAACAAGGCATGTTTGTCACTCGCCACTGGCGACGGATCAATCTTTCAACCAATTGCTGTACCTGAAAAGAATAATCAAGTAAACTTGTACCATTTTGGTATCACTTACACACAATATGTCGCATGTGAAATAACCATTAACAAGATACGTCACTAACAAGGCAAATAACACACGACCTAAGTGTGGCACGTTACAAAAAATAGTCAAAAATAGTCAAATACCCCCCAAAAGAAACACATGACTAAATAAAATTGAATTGAATTCATCCTGGTCCACCATTATGTTCAATTTCACCACTGACAACTAGAAATGGGAAAAGAGATACTTCATGTGGCAACCCACTGTATAGTGTAAAGACCACACACGGAATCAGGATACATAAGCAACGCGATACACGAGCTAATTTTGAAAGAAATATGAACCAATATACAACACCATGGCAGTTTTACCGTGTTGTATTTTAAATTGAACAATAATAGCTATCATTTACTGAATATACATCCATCCCTACAAAACATATTTTTTATTTGACTCTAATTCAAGTGAATAAAACTTTGCGAGGCTGAAACTTGCAATTATTTATTCACGATTTCAGCAAACTATTCAACTACGCATGCCATCCGTATCCTAACAATGGAAGTTCATGTTTCTACCAAGGCATGTTAGTCCCTCGCCACTGGCGACGGATCAATCTTTCAACCAAGTGCTGTAACTGAAAAGAATAATCAAGTAAACTTGTAACATTTTGGTCTCACTTACACACATTATGCCGCATGTGAAATAACCATTAGAGAGATACGTCACTAACAAAGAAAATAACAATAATAATAATTAGATAAACCAATTTAACTACAAGAACCTTTCCATCTGATAAGTTACAAGGATAACTAAAGCAACCAGGGACCGGAAGTGACTAGATAACCTGAACCCATTGGAGGCAATACCTTTCCATCAGGTAGTTTGCTGTCCTACATAATCGTAAATATTCCTCAGCATAAAATCATTATCCTTAACTTATGCAATCTTGGCAGTTAAATAAGAAAGTACTGAACTTTATTAAATATTCCATTTCATTATTTAACTATCATAAATATATGCCATGCATATAGGCAATTAAATGTGAACCTTTCCTTAGCAAATCGCCTGCCTTAAACAGCTTTTTAATGGTTTTGTGTACCATGTTTATTCATTACGTACCCTGTTAATCTTGTTGGTTGATCTGGCGTAATGTATCAATGTTTTCTCATTTATATCTCACATATCCATAATGCATCTTTTTCACTTATGTTCAGACCTTAATATATTTCTAAATACTGAATATAACTTTTATCAATCTTTTTGTGTAGAATATTCCATTCACATTTTATAAATAATACAATCGGACGAGCATAAAAGAGGCATTATGTAATAAATATAGAACCTCGCTTGCATTTTGTTTAATGCAAAGGCAAGAAATGGTTCCGCTTAAACAAATAAACCTGATGGTCTTCTCACATCTCTATGTCATTTCAAACTCTTTCAACCAGCTCTGAACAACACACATGCAGCTGTGTGCATTAAAGACATGAAACTATTGATTCTACCCAACTCCCACCACACCCACAATGGCATGAATCTTAACATATTCCAAGATATAATGATCTCTTAAGAATGGAATGCCCATTTCCAATTAAATTTATGTAGAGATTTGAATAATATAAGTCTTTATCGATGTTCCCCGGAAGGGAAAAATTAATTTCCCATGTATTATTTTACAGTAAAATGACACAGAATGTCAAGAGCAATTCGTATATGTCAACGATTGCATGGGTAAAATACAGGATTTTTTTTATATATAAATAACGTAAACTTATACAACGATACTTACCATGACGAGTGTTCTCTGCCGGTGTTAGAGTGCTTTACCTCGAGGAAGGACTGGCTGTAGGTCTGCGAGGACAAGGACCTGGAGTCTGTATGAATATTCACGTGTTTGGGATGGGCGATCTTGACCAATACACTAGTGTTCTATTTTCCGTATACATCAACGTGCTCTATAGGCTTTGAAACTTAACTCTTATTGTTACACATTGCAAGTGGTCATAGTCGAACCTGATTCCTATTACAACATCATTTTTGAAAGAATTAGGCATTTTTTCTGGATTTGTCAGAAGTTACAGTGAAGCCGAAGAATTTGTTAGGTCCGTCGAGATAGAAACAGCCACCAAATGTTTCTATTATCGTCGGTCGAAGAATTTTCCTGACCAGAATATGTCACTTGGTATGCGCTACTAAATTTTTTCCGTGAAATTTATATCATTATATACACAATCCTTTTATACACAAATATTCAAATATTCATATTATTTAAATTTACACACTACAACTATTTCCAAAGTTACAATTTAATTCAACAATTGCAAAATCTAGAATATCACATTAATGAATACAATAGTTTACTACGAAGTAACTAAATAGCGTATTACAATATCAGTTCTGACGAGCGAGCAATCTACATAATCATAGCTCATTTCTCAAGCACGCATGTAAATTAAACAATTAAAGGTAATTCTATGTGCTAACGATTCTAGTAAGTAAATATACATACTGCACTTAATTACATTTACAATGCCGTAACATTCTGCAACAATCGAGCAAATTACTCACTGACCTTTACGCAGCTTTCTGTCCTTAGAATGTACTAAGAGTTTTCCCGCCAACTCACGAGTGGCTCCCTCGGAGTGAGTATATTCTGCTTTACCAGTACGACGGCTTACAAATCACTAATTCGTTATCAGTTCAAATGACTGTTAAGTTCTGGTTCGAATTGATGGCCCCACCCCTCCTCAGTTCTGATTGGATATCAATTCTACCCTCAGTCGGTTTAGTTTAACAGACGAGCCTCAGGTCATCTGTCAAAGCGGGGAGATTTACAATAGCGTTGAGGGTCCTTTGTTCTTAGAACAAAGCTTCTAACATCTAGATGCCAGTTTTAACACCTAACGGGGGGTTCTTGTACAAACAAAATAGCCGTAACAGTGCAGGGTCGACATACTCATTGCGCTAACCCATTCCTTTGTTCCTGACTTATGTAATCGCGGGCAGGCAAACGTGACAACGAGAAACCTTGTTATAAAGGACGTAATACATGTACTGTCACGTGAGTTTCCGTTCTTTGTCTGGTACCCTGTTTTTGTTCAAAGTTGATTGTTTCTGTGTGTGTGTGTGTGTGTGTGTGTGTGTGTGTGTGTGTGTGCTAATCCACAAAATCTTTTTTGTTTGCCTATCCGACCATGACAATACTGTCGGTCGTTATCGTCAAGTTTAAAAAAAATATGCTGTGTGAAGCCCAAAGCTCTATCTAAACGTTGCTGACTCCATTTCTATTTGACCATGTTATATCTTGACAATTATGTCCGGTCGATTAAAAACAAATCCGCTGTGTGAAGCCCAAAGCTCTATCAAAACAGTGCTGACCCAGTTTCCCGAAAACATCGGCGTGAATGATAAAATAATAACTTTAGTGGTACATGTACTCTAGCCAACATTTCTTTAGTAACAAAAACCTGATAAATTTCCACTGATTAATCTTAGCGTTGTAATAAAAAGAAAACGATAAAAATATTAATAATCCATGTCTTCAAAATTATCTTAAACATGGTAAATAATTTTATCGAAATCATCTCAGGTTTCCGTTTGATAGCTCTCTCTCTCTCTCTCTCTCTCTCTCTCTCCAGCATAAGGGACAGAATAAGAGAAGACTTGAGGGAGAGAAAAAATTAAAGAATTTGCACCAAATAACAGACAATTATCTGGGATTTCGTAACGGTAGGTGTACACGTTGCATGGGATTTGAATACAGTGTTCACAATCCCAATGATACAAAATTACAATAGTCTGTCAGGATTGTACGGTACATTTTCTGGTTACTTTGTTCCTATTTAATAAAAAGCCCCGTTTCCTTTTAATGAAAAATTTATATAGCTCGTGGTATATAAATGATACAGCGTACGTACGTACACACACACACACACACACACACACACACACACACACACACACATATATATATATATATATATATATATATATATATATATATATATATATATATATATATATATATATTATCCTTTTTAAGTCAATTGCCTCCGCCATTTTCGGCCGATGTACAATAATACATCGCTGTTACACGCTATTGGATAGTTGGCATTGCATACTAAGGAAGGCAACTCATGAAATCCAACAGATGTCGCTTGGATAAATCACTTAAATATCTGTTCGATCCGCCAAGATTATATATGGTTATCATATAGAAACATTGGCTAGCGAAGATGCAAACGCCAGAAAGTAATTTTCATATAAATACACTGTCATTCCGGATTTATAAAGTAGAATATAGAGGTTATGTAAGTACAAATATACCAAAAAGAGTGGAAAATACTTTCGGACACGAGGTACAATAAAATGTACGATATTATCTATTCATATTCCCCTGGTCAAGCGCTCACTTTTTATACAACATCCACGTGCCCATTCCGCCATTTTTCAGTTTTATCCAAAGCTCCTGTACTGTTAGCATACATATAGACATAACCTGGCAAACGCGACTAGCGACCGCTATTGTTGGGCTATGTGAAACCTAATGACCTGTACAACAACTTGTGATTATTAGGTATAAACGTTTGCTTGATCCCTTGACAAATTTAATGACCGGCATTTTAAAAGACATATATCCCATTACCGTTGAACAAATGTATCCACTACATATCTATCTACCTTTCAGTTCTGACAAGTAAAGATCATGTGTGTCACGTGTGATCCCCGGGGCTATTATTATACATCTCTCTCTCTCTCTCTCTCTCTCTCTCTCTCTCTCTCTATATATATATATATATATATATATATATATATATATATATATATATATCCTCAGTCTGACTCGTCACGTAATCCAAAGGTCGGTATAATCCCCGGCCGGCAATGGTCGACTGCAGCTTGGAAAAGGCACATGGTTGGCTCCCAATTCCTCGGAAAGATATACCCAATAGTTTGTCAACGTGCTTTCAAGACCAACACAAACAAGCAAAAGAAATACGTTTTGATCTTTGTACAGTTCTAGCAGGGAACAGAAATCATGTAAGATTACTGTTGATTTAATGCAATGTGATAAGGGAAACGTTTATATTTGCAATATGTATATGTGAATTCAGCAGTCAATAGTTTACAATACATAAAATAATCATAACAAATTAAGAATAACTATACACGGTCCACTCTGTAATTCAACATTTTTTCTTTGAAATCTTATTATCCATGACAGGCATTTGTAAAGAAAGTAAAATTTCTTCTTTTGCTTCTACTTTTTTTTTCTATCAATTTCTTCAATTTTAAAATACAAAATTGACACCAAAATAGGTGGCGATTTTATGGTGGAGTGGGTTAATCTAGGTCTCGTACCCTGTTTATTTCCAGAGACAGTTTCAACCTCCACTGAAAGAGCAAGTTGCATAGTACAACAGAGACAGAAAACGTGTTTCCTTGATTAAGTTATTGTCTCTCATCATTTTAATGTTATTTGCGTGTCAATTTTCTTTTTTCACAAGTCATTTCAGAAATATTTATTTCGTAAAAGTGATGCATTGAAGATTTGATAAAGATGACAGGGTATCAGTTTGTCTTTTAAGACACATGTGCCCCTCTTTCAATGAAATAGATATTACATCTGCTGTGTAGAGTGCTGAAAATTACATAATCTTACAAAACACTTTGCCGTAGGTACTGATGGTATATATATATATATATATATATATATATATATATATATATATATATATACTCTCAAAATACGTGAATTTCCATCATTTCATTCCAATTACATATATCTTGTTCTTTTTACTCTTTCAAACATTGCAAAAACTGTCATACAAATGTTTTAAAACTGTAGCTTTCCTTAGAAATAAAATGAACACAAACACAAGGGCTGATTTACAAATGGTCATCGTGCTTTTACAAAGAGTGACAGTGCTTAACACGCCCCGTAGTCATTGAAATGTGCACACAAATCGAACTAGTGCTCAAATTTAAAAATAATTTTTCATCATTAACAACTTACCTTCTAGAGAGGTTCAAAACACGAAACTGATGGGATTCCTTATTACAAAGGTATCTTATATGCCGAATCTCAATATAAAAGATCTTAGAATATTTATTTTTAAATCTGGAATTGAGTCTTAGTCCAATCTGTTATGCTCAAACAGTTTCATGACTGTTGGGCCTGGGAAGAATAGAGGAGAAGAGCACTGAAACTTTGTTTAGGATAAATGCCATGCTCGACGTTCAAATTAGACAGTTCAAAAATATTAAAAGAAAATGACCACAAATATTAATAATCAAAACTTCATGTTGCTGTAGTACTGGGTATACTTAGAATCTTACTTATAATTTAATTTTTTATCCATGTTGATACAGACTCACGGCATTTGGTGCCATACTTGTAAACTTATGTATTTACTATAACTTGAATTTTTTCCAAGTTAAATTAAGCTGATAAAGGGCTTTAAGATAAGAAAATAAAACCACGCATACAAATATAATTCGATCCTTCTATCATTATCGGACGGTTACAACAGAGAACATTGAACAGGTTGTAAATTATTGTGACCATATATTTCATTAAATGCATGTAACAAGCTATTAGTCAGTTAGTTCATGATATTAAAAATAAATGATTCATTAGTCTAAAATTGTTAATGTTCAATAATCAGTTTAGTTAGTAATGCTTCAGTTACACTTTTTGACAAAGGCTAAAAATTACGTAATCAAGATTTACATTGTTGCAGTGGAACGGTAAAATATGACCCAGCTATAGCATGACGTTAGTTCTAAATCATGTCATATGCCCAAATATATCATTTTATCATGACGTTATTTCTACATCACGTCATATACTCAAATACATTTTATTGGCAAGGCACTTCTCAATAATATCAAGAAAAAATGAAATAATGCTCGATATAAATTTAGTAAAAGATAAGAAAGACGTGAAAAGCAAAATGTGGAATTGATAAAAATACAAACCAATGTCACAATATATACAGAAAGAGGGGCATATTTGCTAGATAAAATACAATACCATTGCATACCATCTAATGTTGGATCACTTTTCCTATGAACGGAAATAACTAGCTGCCTTCGTGGAATTACGGAAAGAAGTGAAATAAAATCTAATGCGGAAAACGGATTGCTAATTCATTTTGAAAGAAACGCCTCATGACTATACCCACTTCCCTTTAACAAAGGCAGATCACGTGTTCCCATCACAGATAATGTAATCTGAGCAATGGCATAGAGATTTATGAGAATGACTGATCGACATGCAGCTTTTTATATTCATTCTTTTTAAAAGGAAGTCCTATCTAACTACACACCCACATTCCCATCTATCATTTAAAGTTTTGTGGGCTGAATGCCAGGTTTCATCACATGATTGGCTAAACAGGGTGACTAGTATATTTGATCCCGAAAACCCCTGGGATTAATCACTAACCCATGGGAAGCTACTGGCAAGCATTCTTCACATACCCTCATTGGCTGACCACCGACTGGAACCTCCTAGACAGAGGTGAGATAATATGATCTGCAGATGATGCAACTTAGACCTTAAACTACACCCCCCTCCCCTGGGGAAGGAACAGAAGGACGTAAGAACATAAAATAATTAAATTGAGTATTCCATCCCTTGTCTGGCATATCAGCAAAGAATATCAATGATACTTAGTGCCATATATATATATATATATATATATATATATATATATATATATATATATATATATATATATATATGTGTGTGTGTGTGTGTGTTTCACATAATAGACTGAACCCAACGGGTGCAAATAATTATACGATCTATACAAGCCTTGTTATTTGCGGTCACAGTAAAGTCATTATCGTTATTCACTACTTGCTACCTATCTACTTTGCCTATGAGACTAAGCCTATTGAACCTAATACACCTGTCCAAGTTTACCACATTAGCTTGAACTAAAATTTCCCCTTTTGAAAACTAAAATGTACAAGAGTTAGTTCAACACTTTATTACGTAGCTCGTTGCTACATACAGGCAAAATTCTCTGCAATTGTTTGGTCGTTTGTTTATAACAACAACGTTTATCTGGGAACAGAAGGGGTGCACAAGATAATTCAAAAAATTATATTTTTAAGGAATTTATGCACAATACGTAAGTATTGGTTCTTTGTTTATGACTTTACATATAAAGGGCATGGTTTTGGTACGTCTTTTTTATAACCAATAACATTAATGTTACCTCTGCGTACAAATATGTGAATCAATTGAGTTTGAAATCACTTTGTGATTAGTTGGTACAGCAAATGTAAAACCCTTGGGGAAAAAGGGAGGAGTATCTGAAACCTAGCCAGACCGATGATACTCTGTAAACGTACATACACTCATTGTATTTATTTCAGTACAGCAATGTCAACAGCAAAATGTCATGGAAAACGCACACTCCAACAACATCAACAACAAATCTATGTTAAACAAAATGAGAAATAGTCTTGAAGTTCTCCATAGGTTCATCATATATCTTCACCGGGTCAAGGAAGTAAACGGAAGAGCAGCTGAAAATTGTGAAAGATACGACAAAGGCACGTGATTAATTTTTGGAGTATGTTACTCCTGTGATAGTTCATTGGCTTGAGACTAATTGCGCTTGTGAAAAATATAATCAGTTATCTCAATTAATAAATAATAACAACGAATATTGTTTTATGCACAACACGTAGTCCAGTTTACCAAAAAGTCGACTTCTTTTATTTAACTCTAATTCAAGGGAATAAAACTTTGCGAGGCTGAAACTCAGAATTATTTATTCACGAATTCAGCACAATATTCAACTACGCATGCCATCCATTTCCTAACAATATAAGTTCATGTTTCTAACAAGGCATGTTTGTCACTCGCCACTGGCGACGGATCAGTCTTTCAACCAATTGCTGTACCTGAAAAGAACAATCAAGTAAACTTTTGACATTTTGGTCACACTTGCACACAATATGTCGCATGTGAAATAACCATTAACGAGATACGTCACTAACAAGGTAAATGACAAACGACCTAAGTGTGTCAAGTTACAAAAGATAGTCAACTACCCCCCAAAAGAAACACATGGCAAATAATAGTTAGGTGAGACCAACAGGGAATTTCAAGTGACAATTAAAGAGCCCATCGCGAACATACAGAGAATTACTATCTCATTATATAAGAAGGTGATGTTCAATATCAGATAATATAAATTATTTTGTCTGTGCAATCACCTTTAGTAGAACCAGCTACTAATGTTTCAAATACTGGAACAATCAATATGATCAAAATGGTTGATCAAGTAACTTCATTGAAAACATAGTCAATGCAATGGCCAATTGAACAATATAACCAAATAAATTGAATTGAATTCATCCTCCTCCAATATTCTGTTCAATTTCACCACTGACAACTAGAAATGGGAAAAGAGATACTTCATGTGGCAACCCACTGTATAGTGTAAAGACCACACACGGAATCAGGATACATAAGCAACGCGATACACCAGCTAATTTGGAAAGAAATAGGAACCAATATACATCACCATGGCAGTTTTACCGTTGTATTTTAAATTGAACAATAATAACTATCGTTTATTGAATATACCTCAATCCCTACAAAACATATTGTGTTGTTGTTGGTTTTGTTGCGGGTTAGATGCTATCTTTCAGCACAGGATATATATATATATATATATATATATATATATATATATATATATATATATATATATATATATATATATATAAATCATGGCCAGTATAACCGGTGGACAAAGAACACAGGAAAGCCCGGGTAAGAACCACTGACCCTCGGTAAGCTACTGGCGGGCTTTCTCACATACCCACATTGGCGGAGCCCGAGACTCAAACCTACGCGGACAGAAGTGAGATGGGAGTGATCGATAATGGCGAGCACTTTAGACCACTTGAGTCACCCGGGACCCCACCCACACTCAATAAAATATGAATATTTTTTTAATACTTTTTATTACTAATGACGTTTTTACCCTCATCTTCATTAAATGATAATATCAACTGAACCCTTTTCACCAGCTGAAAACCTTTTGTAATATCTTTTTCTACTACCAAATGGCTGTGTGTATTCACGTGGACTAAAAGGCAATTGCACTAGTTGCACTAATTCTTTGGGTACATATGATGAGACATTGTGATCAGATAAACCAATTTAACTACAAGAACATTTCCATCTGATAAGTTACAAGGATAACTAAAGTAACCAGGGACCGAAAGTGCCTAGATAATCTGAACCGATTGGAGGCAATACCTTTCCATCAGGTAGTTTGCTATCCTACATAATCGTAAATATTCCTCATTATCCTTAACTTATGCAATCTTGGCAGTTAAATAAGAAAGTACTGAACGTTGTTAAATATTCCGTTTCATTATTTAACTACCATAAATATATACCATACATGTAGGCTATATAGGCCACTACATCGTAATAAAAATGTTATCTAATGAAGTAAATCTTTATTATGGTAACTATGACAAACTTTTCCAAGAATGAACTATTTACAATGATATAAAATTACAGATGGCAAATCCTACTTGCCCAAGCTTTGAATTCGACTGAGTTCTCTAATAGAATTATGACAGGAACATTTCTTTGGGAAATCGCCTGCCTTAAAGAGCTTTAAATGGTTTTGTGCACCATGTTTATTCATTACGTCAACTATTAATCTTGTTGGTTGATCTGGCGTAATGTATTAATGTTTTCTCATTTATATCTCACATATCCAGAATGCATCTTTTTCACTTATGTTCAGACCTTAGTATATTTCTAAATACTGAATATAACTTTTATCAATCTTGTTGTGTAGAATATTCTATTCACATTTTATAAAGAATACAATCGAGAAAGCATAAAAGAGGCAATGTGTAATAAATATAGAATCTCGCTTGCATTTTGCTTATTGCAAAGGCAAGAAATTGGTCCGCTTAAACCCATAAATCTGATGGTCTTCGCACATCTCTATGTCATTTCAAACTCTTTCAACCAGAGCTGAACAACACACATGCTGTTATGTGCATTAAAGACATGAAGCTATTTATTCTCCACAACTCCCACCACACCCACAATGGCAGGAATCTCAACATATTCCAAGATATAATGATCTCTTAAGAATGGAATGCCCATTTCCAATTAAATTTATTAAGAGATTAGAAAAATATAACTCTTTATCGATGTTCCCCGAAAGTGAAAAATGAATTTCCCATGTATTATTTTGCAGTAAAATGACACAGAATTTCAAAAGCAATTCGTATATGTCAACGATTTCATGGGTAAAATACACGATGCAAAATGTATTTATTATACAAATAACGTAAACGATATAACGATACTTACTATGACGAGTGTTTAATGCCGAGCGTTAGAGTGCTTTACCTGGAGGAAGGCACTGGAAGGTAAGGACTGTCTGTAAGTCTTCAAGGACAAGGACTAGGAGTCTGTATGAATATTCATGTGTTTGGACTGGGCGATCTTGACTGATACACTAGTGTTCTATTTTCCGTATACATCAACGTGCTCTATAGGCTTTGACACTTAGCTCTTATTGTTACACATTGCAAGTGGCCATAGTCGAACCTGATTCCTATTACAACATCTTTTTTGAAAGAATTAGTCATTTTTCTGGATTTGTCAGAAGTTACAGTGAAGCCGAAGAATTTACTTGGTCCGTCGAGATAGAAACAGCCATCAAATATTTCTATCATCGCCGGTCGAAGAATGTTCCTGACCAGAATATGTCACTTGGTATGCGCTACTAAATTATTTCCGTGAAATTTATATCATTATATACACAATCCTTTTATAATACTATTGATGGTTCAAGGCTAATTTTGACCACCAGCGATTTTCTTTGCATATTGTTTCTGAATTTTGGAATAAAAGCTTGCATCAATCTTTGATTTAAGTACTATAATTATCTAACCTATTACATTATACATTACATCTCTCTCACTCCCTACAAATATAGACAAGTACATCGACGCAGACGATTATCGATTCCATTTTCAAACACGCTTGAATGTGTTATTATGCCAATAGACTTATACATCCTGATATGCCAACAGTGTATGCAAACATGTCTTTGAATGACATAAAAGTAATCATAGAGTAGTATTTTAGTCCAAAACGCTAATTCCTCGCAAATTGTATATGAGCACAACTGTAAGCTTAATATATTCTAGGACAGGTATCATAAAACAAGAATGAAAACACTTGTATACCACTCACTATGTATACATATTTTCTCTTCACCTGCAACAGAACTACCTGCCCAGTAATGCATGAAATTCCTTCCAAATTGTCAATCCGTTTGTTCTACAACTTTGTAAACCTGTACACAAGGCTAGAACTTGGACTCAAATATCAGTAAACAACTTATGTTATAACTTACAAACATGACAAAAATAATGTACACCAACTCAACCATCGATCATGGACAAATTCAAACACACAATATACATTAAAGAATGATATATAAATAGATATCTTATAGCATCATCATTCTGAATGATGACACAATGAGAAAGAGAGAGAGAGAGAGGAGGAGAGAATTTCCTTTCGATAATATTGTCATAGTGCTCTGCCGGTATCGTATTTATTTCCTCTGTTTTTTGAGGACAGTACAAAATGTGTTATTAAAGAGCAAAAAAAAAAAAAAAATTAGGGGTTTATCAATTTTTCAGATTATATCAAATAATAATGCCCTTATTGTCTTCTATCAGGCTTTTAAAATATATCGTGTGAACAAATAGTACTTGTTTATGTTAATAAAATAGTTACATATCAATTTGTTCTCTTCGATGGAATGCTGAAAGGACATATTATGCAAGTTTAGATGTTTTGACAGGCTTTTTAGACGTCATCAAATAATACAAGATTTCCTCACATGCCTGCTTTTTGCTAAGAATTCCTGGTATTAATGTTTGTATGGTCTGCATATAATGAGCAATGTAAAGCAAAGTGATACTTATCTTCTGTTTGGCCTTTATCACATTCACATGCAGACAACTTGATAAGAAGGGACGCCATTATGCCGTCCTTCCCCTGCAGTTGAATTTTTGGCGGAACATAGGTTAGGTCAATACATTTAGTAAATACGTAGATATATCGGTGGCTACATAGCACAGAACATAAAAGGTATAATAAATTTTACTAAGTTTTATGCGTTATATAATCCATTCCTGTATTAAATTGTCTCTAAGACCTTGTTTGATGGTGGGTATATATATACGATGCCGTATCCAGTATAGTACGTGTAGCTAATCTGTTTGAATAATTCGTCTTTAACTTTGTAATTCACGTGACTTTACCTGACTCATCTATTTTTTTCAGCATAATGTAAGATTGCATTGGATATTGGTTTTTAGCCATTCTGAGCCAGCTAATCTAGTAGTTAACGCATTTAGAATGATAATGAAACACAAAGGCAATCTTCCACATTTTCCTAGTGGCAAGAGGGAATTTGTTTGTTTCATTGTGTCAGAAATCATGAACAGAAACCATTTTAGTACATTTTTTCAATCGTATATGAATATTTGAAGCCCAAGATTTCAGTGGCACAAGTTAAGATGGATTCTTCTACCCATTTGCAATATGATAGCAATGTGAGGTTATACCGGTTTCATCTTCCTACATGATTTTATTGTGATTGCTAGATTTTGCTTTCTCTCCTTGATCATTTTACTGTGTTAATGTTACTGCAATACGGCGCTCCACATTACCTTCATACTGTTGTGTAGCTGTAATATTATGGGCCTAAGGCCCATATTGTCTATAAAATAATGTCGCTATTATCATTATTATATGAGTTATGAAAGATATGCTTCAACAATCAGATAATGACATGCATATTTATATTAAATATCGAGTTTTTAGATTTCGAACCGTTAACTGAAAGTAATTGGTTTTGGTCGAATGATCACACAGTAAGGTGCCATATTTGTGCAATACTGACATGACATGCTGTTGTTCCAGGGAGATAGTGTATTCTTCTTTATTCTCTGTCCAGTGACGGCAATGTATGAATTAATTAAGAATTAGCATGTAATATATGTGTGTGCTTGAGGGATGTGTACATAATTGGATTTATTATCCATCAAAAGGTCTTTTTAACTCTTTCAAATTATTTACATTTACTTTCATCCACCACAGGTCAGTTATGCATCTACGCATACCGGTCTGGTTGTTGTGCTTCATGTATCCTATGTGTGTTTCATGCATGAAGTATGGAGAAGAGAAAGAGTTAGTGAGCCGTCAGTTGCAACATACAGAGGACGAGACATTTTGCAATATAACTATTACTCACAGAAGTGCGTCGTACCTAATGGCCATGTTTAACAAAATTGATCCAGACGTGGCCCACTTCAAGCTGACGTTTTCCGAGAGTTCGGTGGTTAATGCTAAGAGGGAAGCCATACAACCGTTTCGATGGATATGGACATTTCAAAGTGAAGGCAGGAATGTACCTTTCTTACAGTGGGGTCTTGATTACGCAACCCTCTCATTCGGATTATTGAACGCAAAAGCCCTTCCTGAGACTTCAGTTGAATTTGATGTTCAGCCTTCGAACTGCTCCATCACAATTGGGAACAGAAAATCTAACCTGGAAATATCTTATGCATTTAGCAACATGACATATAAGTATTTAAATGCAATGAACTTTCAGTATAACAATGATTATATAGACAATAGGAAGCACAGTTGGTGTTTTGCAGCCGAACATGCACAGTCCAAGGGTTCATACCAATATAACTGCTGCTACGCTTACTACAATTTTGACAATGAAGAAATCACTGTAAATTGCTCAGATGATTGGCTCCAAGACGAGACTAGTTATATTCAGACAGTATTGTTCATTTTGGGGTATATTGGTCTGTGTTATTTTCCTATTCCTATACTTGACATTATCTCCAACATATCTGAGAGAAACGTTTGTAATAGACAAGTGTCATTGGGTGACGATTTAGACTCTGATATTGTGTACCTTGATAAACAGTCCAATAACATTAAGTTCCATTATATACGAGTCTTTTTATAAACGACACCCACAAATTGCTTCACGAGTTTTGGGAGTTATCTTTATGATATGTTTGCCAGGATTAATTTACATCAAACTGATTCTCTACTATTTTGCAATGAAGGACACAACTCTCGAACTGATCAAACATGGTACATCATTGTCGTTTTTGACTATGCTAGGTGGGTTTGGAATAAGTAGAGAATTATATATGCCATTTGTTGGTGGACCTTACGTAATGCTCATTATGTTCTGCTTGACGGGCATTATTTTTTTTTTTTTGTTCTGCCCCACGAAGCTATGGGAAATGCGTTAGTAAATGCATTGCTTAACCCCAGACTGGCAGATAGAGAGCCTCTAATCTTAGGGTATGACTCGTTGCAGTTTTTTTTCAGCATGAAAATAAAGGAGGAATGCGTTTATGGTAGATTAAAATCAGTACTGATAGCCCGATTTATGTGTATCCTGAACCCGAGGTTCTGGTGCCATATTTGCCGTGTGTGCTTCAACACAATGAAAGAACGTCTATGCTGCTTAAGAACAATACTTCCAATGCCTCTTTATTTATTTCTTTTTCTAATCATTTTACTTATCCTGCTTCTGCTGTTCATCATAAAAATGTCACTTTGTTTTTTGTACTATGGACTTCCTATCCATTTTCTTTTGGGCATATCTATTTTGGAACTTCCCAGACCTTTGTTTTCTTGGCTTATCGATATTTCTGGTTTATGGAGGAAGCAATCGCGTGTCTTGCTTATAGGTCTTGTATTTGTTTTGGTTCTTGTGCTTCAGTTTTACTTTTATTTTAGCATATTATTTATATTTTCTGAAAGTGTCATCTTTATTTTTGAAGTATTGTTTTTCATCTTCATTGCGGTTATTGTTTATCCATCCACGGCTTTCTATACATGTATCATTATTTATGGTTCTGTTGTATTATCTCTTCAAGCAGCTACGTGGAATAGGTGACGTCTATTTGGATCTTTTATCGGATGTTGTCAATTCGCTAAGCGTTCTGGAAACTGAGTCAAATGAGTTAAGAGTGGAGATTAGTTATAAGGACCGAATACCAGGTATACCGCGAGATCTTTTTCTCCATGTGGTGAAGAAACATCGACCTATTTTTGTCTCTGTATTTAAGGCGATTTTGCCGATTGTACTAGTTATCATACTTATGCCTGTGACAATACAAATTACATCATTCTCATCAAATAATTCATCCACGGTAACCGAGGTTATTAAGGTGATCTTTGTTGTTTTAATTGGAATTCTTCCAAGAGCTGTGGAATTCGCGTTCTCTTTTTCAAAAAAGCCAGTCATCAAAATGGTTTTTATGAAATCGTTAGAAGCACCCATATTGGAATATAGCGGACGTTTGGTCGAAACGTGGTCGTTAGTCCCAGGTCAAGGGAGTGTTGTGTCCGCATAGGTAATTATACGAACATCTGCTACATGCCAGAATTGTATCAGTTGTATATGCCTTTACCTCAAACGGTTTGCTAACATGTTCACATCTTTAATTTTGAAAGTGATCATCTCTTTAATATATTACGTGCGTTTTTACAAAAACTGAAAGACTTCATTTTGAATACACTATAGAGTACAGTAGTGCTTTCAGACTTTACTTCACCTCTTTCTGTTTTATGTTTTAAATCAAACAACTACTGACAGTGAACGTATTTTTCTAAAGTGAACGTATGTTCCTAAAGTGAACGTAGAGACAGAGAAAGATAAGTATGATTTTATTATTATGTAAAAAGACAATTTGTGTATACTAAAATGACAAAAAGTTTAATTTTCTATCAAACTGTATTATAAAGTCTTTATATATCATTTTAAAATACCTGCAAGTTTCTTGTTTATTTGAAAAGTTAGGGCGATGCGATTGACTGAGCGTGGGCTAAATATCGTGTATAATACCTCCAGACTGCAAAAAGAATTTTAAAAAAATGTATTTCTGTTATAATGAATTACTGAATTTTGATATTGTATTGAGCATCACACATTTTAAGTTAACATTTCTACAGCACTTAGATGAATAGAGTGGGCAATTGTTTCAGGAAGCATTGAAGAGTGAACATGTGTTCGTAAATGAAAAAAATTTTAATGCACTTTTGCCTTGGAGATATTAGACACTTGATTTGGTGATAAATAGTTTGAATTTACAACAGTCAGGCAATGACTTTAAAGTTTACTATTGGAAATTAGAACTATGGCCGTTTTACTGAATTTCATTGATATTATGGTTGGATTGACAATTAAATTTATTCTTATTCGGTGGAACAGTAAATTGAATAACAAATGGAATATGTTTGGTCTGCATCTGCGTATGATATAACAAAATAGATGATTACGTATTTTATTGCATTTTTACTTCCTTCATTCACCGTCCTTCCTTTCTTTCGGAAATTAAAAAGCAAAGGAATTTTCCTAAAACAACGGGAATAAAATTCCGATACAGCGCCAGTTGATTAACAGAAATAAGAAGCTGATTTGGGATGCTCCATGACATTGACCTAATTACAGACACTCGTCTTTAATTTACAGTAATTGGACATGACAAAATTGTCTTTTATAGACAGGTGTCCTTATGTAAAAATTAGTATTCTCGATCAACTTTAAAATAGTTTGTACAGTTGTGACTATTATAGTCAATACAATTGAAAATCCAGAAATGAACATGTCAGTATGTAGTAGCAGTAAAGCAAAACCACATTAAATTGAAATGTAAGGAATTTTTTATACTGAGAATGCCATTTACATTAAATCATCTTCAAGCCATTTCTACTCTCTTGACGGATAGCTTAACTTACACGATCTGTAGAAAACCGTTTTGTTTCTTTAGTATGAGAACCGTCTTTGCGATCTGAAATAAAATCATAACACTTATGCTAAGCGATCTTATTTTATAACTAGACTAACTGGGAAATAGCTATGGTCCACTGAGTAGCTCATTATCAAAACAAACTGGGCTTGACTAATCTGCTTGGATTCCATATCGAATAATGCAAGGGGAGGCAATTCTGCGCAATTGCATTTGTTCACGATGTGCGCTTTAGATAACTTTGTTGACCATAAAGAAATAAATCTGCTGTCCGCAGTGTACAGATATGTCCAATATAATGGCCTGTATATTATACATGTTTCTCTTTCACGGATTCACTAATTTATAAAGCTATTGCCAGTATAGATGAATGCTCTATTTATGAATGACACATCGTTTGAAACCATCTAAAAATGAAGTGTTGTCAATCATGTTTTTATTTCCTTTGCTTCATTCTTTTTTTTATCTTTTCGTCGACAGGTAAAACGCAAAGGTAGACTTGCAAATCTGACCTAACTATATATTGCCTAGTATTAGTAATTATTTAACGCAAGGGAAATAACTCGTATTTGTACATGTACGATAGAAAGTGGTTTTACATCGACTAGTATCTAAACTAGTTGAAGCATTTGTACAAATTAAATATTCAGCTATTAGCCTTGCTTGACCCGGGAAATTACCATTTCTCTCCACTATTGTATAAAAATGGAGATTTTGGTCATTGTTTAACTTTTGGACAAATCAGCGGAATGCATGCTTGGGATATATATATATATATATATATATATATATATATATATATATATATATATATATATATCTTCACAACATAGATCTATAACCCTTGAGTTACAGATGAAAAATCGGTGCCACTTTGTTACCATATATTTGTGTATCTAAGACTTGAAAATTGAATGCATAATTGTAAAACATAGCGGCATTTTGTTATTGAAAGTTAGATACATTTTTCACTACAAACGATGTAACCTTAATACTGCTTGACTATTTTAGTCTATTTTCTTAGACAGAGCACTGTGCAGAATCAATTGTATCAAAATATACATTTAGATACTAAGGGTTAGTAATGTATATGCTTTCTACTACCGGTATAAAGAGGTATGATTAACCTCTCTCTATACTGTAGATAGACTTCATATTTTGTCTGACTAACTATACTGCACATAAACATCATATTTTGTCTATTTATAATGCACATAGACTTCATATTTTGTCTATCTACACTGCACATAACACATCATAATTTGTCTATCTATATTGCACATAGACATCGTATTTTGTATGAATATCTATACTCTAGATTGATAAGATTTGTCCATTTATAATGTAGATAGATATCATATTTAGTCTGATATATATATATATATATATATATATATATATATATATATATATATATATATATATAGTCTGATACTTTATACGGTAGATAGAGATATTTCATATTTTGTTGGACAGTCTATACTGTAGAGTTAGTCGCCAATACCGTCTGACTATCTATACTGTAGATAGACATCATATTTTGTATATATATTGTATGACAATTGATACGGTAGATATACATATTTTGTTTGCCTGTCTATACTGTAGATTTAGACGCCATACATGGTCTATATATACTGCAGATAGACACTATATTTTGTCTGACTTTCTATACTGTAAACCGACGTCATGTTTTGTGTGCCTTTATACCGTAGATAGACATATTTAGTCGGACAATTTATACGGCAGATGAACACATTTTGTTTGACTGTCTTTACTGTAGATATGGACTCCATATACTGACCATCTATATACATATATCATGTTTTGTCGGCCTCTATACTGTAGATAGACATATTTTGTCTGATTATCTATACTGTAAATGGTAACGAATTCAACAAGCATTTCAAATTCGTATGTATTTATTTTTAGTATACACTTCTGTTTATTTGTCTGTCTTTTTACCCTATTTTATTCCTTCTCTCAACACTAACCATAATTAAATATTCTATTTGTATAAATTTAGAATCAGCAGTAAAATATCGACGTTCACATTTCTTGACCCAATTTAAAACATCAAAAATCCGTAGGATGAAAAATTTTCATAGTTTGCCGTCACTATTCTTGGACACTGCAGACAATTGATGTTGGTCATTACCCATGGATGCATTGATATCTCAAAACGCACAGTTACAAAAGAAGGTGACTGTTTTCCTCACGGTTAATAAACCCCGTAAAATTTACATAATTGAATGATTAACAAATTAGTTCATAATAATATGCCTGGATTAACCATGTCTTGTTCAGTACAAAATGTTACAAATCCATACAAGATAACAACACAAAAAAACTTTGGTCAAAAACAGACGTTGTTTGCTATTGTTCAACAGCAACAACTGTAACGAAGCCATAAAATATCGAGAAAAAGGCCGACGTTGTTGTGGATGGGCAGACTCCGTTATTGTCCGAGATCTCCTGTTACCCTGTAGATATGCATCGTTTTGTCTGACTATACTATATATAGACATCATATTTTGTCTCACGATACGTACCGGATATAGACTTATTTTGTCTTACTATCTATTCGGTATAGATGCAAAATATTTTGTCTCACTATATATATATACCAAAAAATTACAGACATATTTTGTCTTACTATCTATTCTGTGTACAGGCACCATATTTTGTCTCACTATATATACCGAATACGGACGTATTTTGTATTACCAACTTTACTGTATATAGACATCATATTTTGTTTTACTATCTATACTGTATATAGAAATGTTTTTTTGGGAATTACTATCTATGCTGTATATAGTCATCATATTTTGTCTTACTATCTATAATGTATATAGAAATTTTTTTTGGTATTACTATCTAACTGTATATAGACATCATATGTTGTCTTACTATCTATAATGTATATAGAAAAACTATTTTGTTTTACTGCTTTACTCTTATCTTTCATTTGTTTCTTGTATGTCTACTTTTGTTAGTGATCTTCTAATATTTTTTTCTTTGAAGCTAAACAATTTGATGTCTATACTCTATTATACTTCGTAGAGATATACATATTAGATAAACAGATTATAATATATACATTTACAACATAGCCTCTTCTCGGCATTACGCGATGTTTTGGAACTAACGCCAGATTAAGATAGATATATTTTATTTTATTTTACTTTTAATTCCATTGCATGGGAGCTTGTCATAAATTTTGTAAGGAAACACGTAGCCTACAGTGTTCCTTTTGCTTCTTTGGAATGTTGTTTGTGTATTGTTTTTTTCAACACTTGTTTTTCGTCAAAATTAATACAAATAACATAAGTCTGCTGTAGTTCTTATTCTTTTCTGTGACATCTTTTGAGTTGGTTTTCTAGATCACCATTACCAGTCATTCTTGATATTGTACAATACACATCATTAATGTTACTTTTACCAGATGGTAGTTTATTCACACAATTAGTTACATATCTGTATGTTTGTGTCAGTAAATAGTGAAACATTGAATTGTCCGGAGTTGATGATTTGTATTAAAATAAGTTATGTATTTAGTTTTCTGAAGAATATAACATGTAATCAGTTTACTTTCTACAAGATATACACTTCATATGAAAATGGAAAAACACTATCAGGGGATACGATTGTTTTATGTTCGTACTCTATTAATTTTAGAGGTGCATCCGTATTATTGAATACTAATTTCCAGTTCGCCTTACGTGGAATAAAAATGCACTATATTTAGCACGAATATAACCATCGTAAATTACATATTAACGATGATTAATATTTATGGACCTGACAGAGATATCGAGATCGGGAACCATGATGCCTTTTTCATCAAATCAGCATCGTTTTATTGCATTTTGGTGCCTCGTTGGTGATAACAAAATTTCATACATATATTTCTTGTCATTTACATATTAGATAAACATGAGAATGAGTTACGTGTTTAGGCTAGAACAAGCAGTAACACAAGAAAGAGTGAAAACACCAAGCTTTCAAAAATATAATAAATAATTGATTTCCCTGGAAAATACTGTAAAACTATGAAAAATCAGAACTTACGGTTTCAAGAATCAGATTAAAAATAATCCAAGAATAATCCACGAATTAAATTTTAAGTTCTAATAATAAAATGTTCTGATGATTTCAAGTTCAAGTCTCGACGAATAATCAAAGATGGAAAGCGATGACGTATGCTGTATCCTGTTTAATATTATTGTCTACAGGTCCTTGTAGATCACAATAATTAATTCTCCGGTTTTGGAAATCAAAATAAAAGTTTAAAGAAATGTCTTTGTTCAAGAATTATGGATAAGCATTCAAAATATTTCCAGAGAAACGAATTAATCTTTTAAAATCCGAAAATATAAAATAAACCTCAAAAACTCAAAAACTAGTCACAACAGAAGAAAACAACTTGTCATCAGGTGTTGAAAAGCCCAAACTCCTCGATCTATATCTAAACATCACTAATAACACTACATAATGCGCAATTTTGGAAATGCCTAATTACGAAATAGAGGAACATGTGACGTTGCTTACATATAAAAATCGCGTAGCCCCTATATGTCCTTGATAATAACCAATAATTTTACTCGGAGAAGTTGTTTACTTGACCCTCAATCAAGACCAGGAACTAAGTAAAAAAAGAAACAGTGTTTCTAGTATTAGGTATTTATGGAAAGATTCAGGTCGAACTGAATTTTCTTGAAAATATTTAATTCCTAGTAAACAAAATTACACTAGATTGACATGTATAGAAAATAAAAAGATTCCAAAGCCCGCAAACAATCAAATAAAAACACAGATAAATTAAATCAAATATAAATTTTGTCAAATATACGTAACGCTTCCTCCATAAAGAGAAAGAAGGATTTATATAATAAAGCTTTTTTTTTTATACCACAGACTAATGATACAGGAGATTAAAGAGAACTCATAAATTACACACAGTGTAAATGGAAGATCCCAAATAGGTAACGATTTAATATTGAATATATTAAACTTGGCGAGCAAATGCTGAACATAATTCAACGAGTTTCATATATTCAATATTAAATCGTTACCCATTTGATCTTCGTTTTATCACACGTTTTTCATTTAATATGGAAAGAAAGAAAAAAGGAAGAAGAAATAAGTTACGCCATGTCATTCTGGCTCAGTTGAAGCACATATCATTTTGTGCGCGTGAAATATAGTCCCAGACAAGAATTGTAGCTGTGTCCAACAATTTTATACAAACACACATTTAAAAGTGTATTTTTTTAAAACAATTAATAAAAGGGCAACTATCCTTATAATCAATAGACCATTTGTCACGACGTGATACTTTTTCAATACTGGACCATCGCTAGAAATTCCAAGGTATTGTTACATGGTTTACGTAGTTATGTCAGCTGGGTTAGTGGAAGCGCGATATACATTAATTTGTATGTGGCTGTTCATTACGTTTTCTTCGAATATAAATTGAGTCAAATATACGTAACACTTCCCCCATAAAGAAAAAGAAAGATTTATATGATAAAGCTTCTTTTGTCCCACAGACTAATTATACATGAGGTTAAAGAGAACTCATAAATTACACACAGTGTACAAAAAATAAATGAAGGATCTCAAATGGGTAACGATTTAATATTGAATATATGAAGCTGGTTGAATAATGTCCAGCTTTTGCGAGTCTTGGCGAGCAAAATCTGAACATAATTCAACGTGTTTCATATATTCAATATTAAATCGTTACCCATTTTAGATTCCTTTTATCACATCATTTTCATTTATAGTGAAAAGAAAGAAAAAGAAGAACAAATAATTTTCGGCATTTCATTCTGGCTCAGTCAAAGCACATTTGATTTAGTGCGCGTAAAATATAATCCCATACAAGAATTGTAGCTGTGTCCAAAAATTATATATATATATATATATATATATATATATATATATATATATATATATATATATATATATATATATATATATAAAAATATATATAAACACATTTAAAAGTGTATTTTTAAACAAATAACTAAAAGAAATACTGTCCTTCTAATCAAGGCACCATTAGTCACGACAGGATAATTTTCCAAAACTGGACCACCGCTAGAAATTCCAAGGTGTTGTTACATAGTTCACGTGGTTATGTCTGCTGTGTTTGTAAAAGCGCCATAAACATGAATTTGTATGTGGCTGTTCATAACGTTTCCTCCGTAAAGTGTTTTTATTCCACCACAAACTTTCACCACAGATACTGTATTCCAGCTGGCAGAAGAAAAAGAACTCCAGTTGTTTGATATTTCTCTGAAGTGAGTATTACTGGCTGCAGAAACTGTGCTTGGTCTCGACTATTGCTGAGATTTGAGGAGATTTACCGGTGCTGATTTCCTTTCATTTGGCTGTAGTTATTCACTGATTGGATGTTTTAGTCACCAGGTATTTGCATGATTCGATTTGGAGTAATGCAGAGGTCATTCAACTTTTGGATAAAAGAAATGTTGGCACTGTGGTTGGATAATTTCTTGTCAGCAGGGAGACCAGCATTTGCTGACATTTTCTTCATGAGAGAGGTAAGTTTGTTTATTCATATAGGTTCACATTTAAACCATGTTTGTCCGGGAATGGGGTGCAAGATCCATATATTGTGTTACTTGCGATATAGAAGTGCGAATCTGCATCGTGGTAGACCACAGGACGTTTCACTACGTATAAACTATAGGTTCTTACTTGGGAAGCGTGCTGCCTTTACTTGGTTTTGCCACATTTTGAGCTTAATCACACTAGCATCTCATGGGTATAAACCAGTTCATGTTTTAGTTTGTCTTTCTGAAAATTCCATGCATCGAAAACATTTGAGTCTTGTTTTCCTGTACATCCCTGAACACATATCTTTATGTTCTGCCGACACTCTCATAGCTAATTGTATTGTATTAAGAAACCATAGTGTGTTGATAACGCTTTCTAGTGTTGCATCACCTAGCTGGTCAGATGCCCATACAGTTTCAATTTCATCATCGGAAATTGGATCAGCTTTTTTAGGCAAATTTCAATTGCATTTGTACACTTTTGCCAACCTACCGCAATTTAGCAAATTCTAGTCCAGAGTGCAGACTGGTAGAATAATCGTATTTGAGAAGGCGCCTTTTCTATTTTTAATTAGTTCCTGGGCTTGATTGAGGTCAAGTAAACAACTTTAATCTCGGAGTGAAATGATTGGTTTTTATTAAGGACATACAGTGGCTACGTGATTTGTATATGTAAACGTAATCCTCTATTTCGCAGTCAGGCATTTCCGAAATTGAGAAATATTTAGTATTAATAGTCATGTTTAGAGAGAGATTTCAGAGTTTTGGGCTTTTATACACTTTATGGCAAGTATTTTTTTCTGTTATAGCCAGATTTTGATTTATATGTTGATGTTCTTCAGACTATTTAGATTCTAAATTATTAGCTCGTTTCTTTCGAACTATTATTGTGTTGATACAAAATTCTTTAACAAGGACATTTATTAACACATTTATTTGGATTACCAAAACGAGAGGATTGCTTATTGTATCAACAAGGAACTGTAGACTTCAACACAGTACAGGTTACAACATACATCATCGCCTTCCATCTTAGATTAGATTAGAGCTTGATTTCATTAGAACATTTTATTATTAGGACTTCTAAAATTTAATTCGTGGATCATTTTTGGATTTGATTTTAAAAATCGGAAGTTATTTTATTTTTATTTTTTACAGGGAAATAACTTTCTCTATTTTTCAAAGCTTATTATTTTCACTGTCTTGTGTTACCATTTTTTCCAGCTTGAAGACGTGAGATAAGACCATAATGTCGACATAATGTTGGAACTTTTTTTAAATTTAAGAAGTATATCTGCCGTTGTGTATGTTGTTCAGACATGCATTTTTCTTACGATTATATTGTCACGATTGGGAAAGCAATAAAATCCATAACCTTCTCAGCTTCATCCAAAGAATCGCATCTCGTTCTGCCAAGCACTAACAAAACGCAGAAATGTTCTCCTCGATGAAACATTCCAAAAATGTTCGAGGAGTTTTGTAAATATTCAACGAACCGACCGTACCACAAGAAGATTTAATATCAGGCGGAAAAAAGCAAACCAAAGCAACTCAACTTCCTCTTAAAATACAGAAACATGGACAAAGCTGATCGAATACCACTTAATCCCAACATATCTTTCAGGTAACCACACGATAGATCATATTATCCAAAGCGTTGCATGAAACGCTAAAGCTAATCCTTCAGAATAAGTCAGTAGTAGTCTATCGCAGACCACAAACCTCTGAGACACATCAAAGTGAGAGTAAAATTAACGCAAAACAAGCCATGGCCATGCTGACACATCTTGGCTCTATGAAGATATAAAATGCAATTTATGTTGTTATTGTTCTTGACTTGATATATTTAGCATATGAAAAGTTACATATGGCGGACAGGATATCTGGAGGAATAACCCCGCGACGAACAACCCTCCATTGGAAAAATGCTAACACGCTTTTTAACATATCCATGTTGGCTGAGCCCATGACTCGAACCCACACGGTCAGAGGTGAGATGTCAATGACTTCATGTCTGAATTCATTTTCCATGCCTAGTAATAATGTATGTCGTTCGTAATGGAGGCCATAACAATATCTAAAGTATGAAGCAGAACTACACTTGTCTACCCTGGGTCGGGACGGATCGGATACGTCGCAGGAATCATTAAGACTTTAATGTCACACGATATCATAATTAGATCAGTTTTCACACATACCAGTTAACAGACATAACACACAAATTAGACTTTTGAATTGCTTCTAGTTTTGTGTAAAATGACACCAGACTCCTACCACAACCATGTTGTTATTGTTGTAGGGTTCAACGCCATTTTTCAGCACACAATTGGCTATACATGCGGCCAGTATTAATGGTAGAGGAAGAACCCAGTAAAACCCCGGAAAAAACCACATACATTTGAGAAGCTACTGGCATTACTGATTGTGATTATACTACATATCTAAATTTTCATTTTATGTGAGACTAAACGTTTACTCTATGAAGAGGATTTTTAATTGATTTAAGTTCACAAATTGATGCGTATAGTATTTGGAAAGAATTAATGAACCTATGTAATGCTGAAATTATATTACTCAAACAATGAAGCGTTCGTAACATTACAGAAAAGACTACATTGCTATTTCGCTTAAATGCAGAAAACAAATTTGTCAAAGAGGATTAAACCATGTCTATCTTTTTTCAAATACATATCCGGATCATCTTGATCAATTAGTTGAACTACAGATTCTATTGGAGACACAACAACACAGATTAGGTCAAGCGCATATCCTCCCAGCCCTGCGAAAAGTCATTGTTTAATAATGTGCAAGACAACTTAAAGTCGCTAGTCTCAGTGAGTAATACTAGCGAAGGAGATAGTTCTGTCAACAGTGATCGATTTTTAAAGAAATACCTTCATGGTTAATATAAAAATATAATCCACGGTCATTAACTAAAGCAAGAGATTTAATGAAATCATTTCTAAGTTCATAAAAGCAAAGCCCATAGCGGATAGATGCAAACAATGAAAAAAGTTTAGAATTATTGGATATGACCTTGTGGACGGGGGTATGTTGGTGATGAACGTCTATAGAATTTGATCAGTGTGTTTTAACCCGGTCGTGCTTGCTACTTCATTATTCAGCGACTGATGGAAGCCGTTTCACCAACTCGCGAGACCTCACTTCAACATTCATCCATAATTCACGTGTGTATTGATGTCTGAACATATCAACATATGAAACACGAATCCGCATTTTATGTTTTGTTGATAACGCAGCAACGGCTTCCAGAAATCATTTGGCCGGATTCCCATGCAACAGCTGTGGTCATGGTGGGGGCTATAGTTCGTAAATATATTTAAGAAAATCAGCATCACTTACTGATTCTTTAGATATCAACCGTAGCGCTTCATTGTATCTACTGGCACCATCTTCAATGGTTAAATCTTTTTGAGGAACTCTATGGCTGTTCAATGCTGGTGTGCCGTAAAAGGCATAATACACCAAGATTATAGATTATTTGTACGTATATTCCCGTACCCGATCATATCAAAGAAGCAAAAGTTTGTCCTGATGAACATCGTCTGGTGTCACATTCGACAATCTTTCTCTGCACAATATTTAAACTAGCCAGAAAGCTTATTTCCCAAACCATAATTGAGCAAGCCCGTGTGTGAACTCTTCCGCGCTAATTGAATATTCAAAAGCAGAGTCACCTGTCCAATTAGCTCGGTGAATGTAACAAATGGCAGGCTAACTTCGATCTGTATCTACTTTCATTATATCAGTTTGTTTCACTCTAGTGAGTGGGCTGTATTTACCAATGACAATCTTAGCCCTCATACCTCTTTATCAATTCTTTTTTCCAAGTGCAGGACTGATCGCGTCAAAGTCATGGAAGAAGTGTATATCAGAAGTGTTGCCATGTACAGATATCGTTTGATGTCTTTTAAGCTTGATCATATCGGTACCATGCAGTATCGACACGATGTATCGGTGCTTCGCCAGGTTTTGGAGGGTTCTTCGAATCAAACTGTATATGAGTTCGTGTTTCAATTCCACAGTAATTGTTTCTGACAATATCTTTATCAACAGGATATTATCTCCAAAGTGTTCCAGTTGACTTCTTCAACGCAAAAGCGAATTACCGCTGTCGACCTTTTGGCCTTACATTTGTGTCCACCGGTCGACATGGAACGTCATACAACGTGAACTCATTTTGCTCCACGTGCAACATAAGTTGCAATGATTGCAGCACTACCATTGAACCCGATTTGGATTTGGGGTAGGATTTTTCATGTGGCATCGCACACAATATGAAGATACGATTTCATTTTACAACAGGTGATATTTAACAAGAAATCACTTAAAAGGAAAGTCACCTTCACTGACATTTCTGCGCATGAAAAGCCTAGATGATCGAAGCAGTCTGACAAGCTTACAAACACAGTTTGCGTGTTACTCGTTGGCTCAGACAGATTAGGGCAAATGTGCGTAGTGTTCAATTATTGGATGGTTAACATATGATCATCTGTATATGATTGCACCGTCATCAAGCTATCAACCGTGTTATCATGTACTTACAGATTTTAGGGAAGTGATTCCGTTGTTAGCGTCAAGACTGGTTTCATTTTCACAATTGATTAAATTCTGACGATCGTGATTCGAGCGCAAATAATCATGTTGTGTACAACTCTATAGTTGAACACCAAGACACTCAAGCGAGAATATTTTCCGGACCTCAACACAATAAAAACAACAAACGAGGTCCATGTGACTCAACGATATGCACACTTCACTCACGTGATCAAGGACAACTGAACCATGTTAATGATATTGCGTGACAATCATGCGCATGGAATTGGACCTGGTGTTCTGCAGACCACTCATGCAATGAGTATGTTTGCGGAGGTCACAAAGGAGACGAATAGTTTCCTAACTATTGATTTCACCAGACATTTCAGAAACGTATAGAGAACATATGGACAAAAATGATAAATATAATGTCAAAACCCGCCAGTGACACCACGGTAAAGAATAAAGAGCAACACCGAAAAGTTTTCCGCGAACACCAGGAACGGATCCGTCCTGAAACGTGTAAAAGATATTTATAGACGCAACAAACTCAACTAGAAGACATCACAGAATCCTTCGAACAAACGTTTGTCTTGATGTAGCAAGGACTTGCATCGATGATTCTACGCTGAAGGTAAACCAGCATCATCAACCTGGATTTGTCAACAGAACGTAGAACGCATTGCGTCGCGAACTCGGTAGCATCTAACCATCTTTTATATTTTACTCGTATGGGCTTCTATCGCCACACGAACGTGTTGATTAGGTAAACCAAGGAGGTGGACGAAAACCGCTGTTTTAGTCACAACTGGCTTTACCAACTCGGCTGAACGGCCCCATATGTTTTTAAGCAATGCATTTCCTGATCGTTTAGCAAGACAGCAACTGCTTATGTCTACTGAAACAATTTTCAGATTATTACACTGGTAATCTCTCAGCCATTGAGTGAGATTTATTTTTAATGTTTTCTATGCGTATACATGGATGAATGACGTCAGTATGTGTATGCATATATAGTTCAGAGAACAATAATACGTTATGTGATGGCCTGATGTCCATAATCTATCCATACAGCCATTAGCACGATACAGTTGCAACAATAGCTCAGAGAACTAAAATACATTATTTGATGGCTGCTGTCTATAATCTGTCAATAAAGACAATAGAACAATGCAGTTGGTACAATAGCTCAGCGAGGTAGAAGACATTATGTGATGGCCTGCTGTCCATATTCTGTCCATCAAGCCATTAGCACACGGTGCTACTCATCCTCAGCTACTTCAAGCTTCGCTATGAATCTTAAAACACACATTAATCACATGGTCCAAATGGTCATAAATGAAAATGATGCTATGCAGGCATCCAGTATGTTCAGCCCAGTGGCCATGTTGAACACATTATCATTAGTCCTTCTAAACGTTAAGTCATATTGGAATCGGTTTTTTGCAGCAAGTCTTCTCACAATATCGAGCTGGTTCCAAATACAAATAGTGTTCTTGAAATATATAGTATTGCCAGCACATTGGCCATCACCAAATCATGTTCAAGCTTCTAATCTTGAATGGGAAGCTGCATTGAAATGGGGTTTTGTAGCAAAACTGTTTATAATTATTAGCTGGCCCTGAATTAAAACAGTTCTGTTTAGACATCCAACATGGACGCCAAAGTTGCAATCTTGACACTTTTGGTATCACTACTTATAAATAAATGGTCATATCAGCATCGGGAGTTTATTAAATGAAGTTGTATTATATCTTGTTCGTTCAAATGAAAACATGCTGATCTTACATTCAGTTTTGTCACCACGGCAACCACTTGAAACTTTCACTTTTGTTGGATGGATGTACATGCTGGTTGATGTACTTGTTTACCCAGTATTACACTTGTAAAGAGATTAGGGTTATCAAATTACACGATTCCAATATTATTTTCTCACTTTAGATCCAAACACCAAATAGAATAACGTAGCTGAAATATACGCTAAAGCTGATGCATATTACTCTATCAGGTATTTTGAAGCTACATGTCAATATCTTTCTTCATCACGACTTCCGTACAACCAATGTATGATAATACGTCATCGGTTGTTATTGCCTCTAACCAAGATCAGTTTGCTGGTGAATTTTTATCGTTTGCTGTCGATTCGTCTGAAGAGACAGACGATCTAGCCATGTTTTCCATGTGACACGTAAACATTAGTTCTTGAATTGGATACTTCATATTAATTCAAACAATTCAATCTGCACTGAGACTAGAAAACATGCAAGAATACGACAAACCGCATTTATACATTATTTGCATATAAATTCAGTAGATATATGGATATAAATAAAATAGTGATCATCATGATAACCAGTCTCCAAAACTAAACATTGAACTATAGCACCATTCATCATCGCTGTCGTGATAATTGCAGCAATACATGCAAGCAGATCATAACTGGTGTTTGAATTCACTGTGATTATATATGTATATGCCTGCTGTATTTCTGCACGACTAATTGTCACGTGCAAGTACAAGTTAATTAAGAAATGAGTTTGATATGATTACTCTTACTGATATAGTACTTTATGAATAAGATTTACATAGAGGCAACCTTGGGATAACAAATCTGTTTAACAAGTTCTTTATGAATACAAGCTAGCGATGCATTACATCTTTACATTGGCAGATATAGTACTTTAATTATACACACTGATATTTCACACTCCGTATACGTAACATGTTCTTCAAATGTGTTTTCACTGAGTTTATTTTTATAACTTCAAAACCGGTTCTTGTGTAACAGGAAGCGCCTATTAATTATGTTGTTTACTCCAACGTGCTGGATATGGTTTTAAGCATGTCACTTGAAGCTTGAAGCTTACATTTTATGCCTTTATACTCACGATTGCTATTCGGGGATTTATTTTCTGCTTGAGCCCATTGCAGGTTTTGGAACTGCGTGACTTTATTTTGCGACCAACATAAACACAATCAACAGAGAGTAGACAATTAAATGTATCTTAAAATGCCAAGAAACGTATTATGGACGATTCAGTTTTATTTTTGCCCGTATAATATAGTTTTCGTTTTCATCATTTGGACCTGTACGCTAAAATTAAACGATTAGATAAAAAACACCAATATCTCGAACTTAAAATGAGCATTCCTTTTATAAATGAATGTTTCTATTGACAGAATTGTAATATTAGCCATTTAGTTTGAAAACGTAATTCAACGAGATTGAACATTTGCCGAAGTGTTTATTTGCTGTTCTACTTGTATAATAATTTCAGTTTTAAACTGTTGACAAGTAGAACCAATCATATAAGAGTGGTGATATAAGTAGTAATCAAACATCTCCAGGCTAGTTAGGGATGCACTGAAAGAACGTTTCCGTAGTTCAGCATTGACGGAACTGGGCAGTATGCTCCAAAAATATGAAATAGAATTCAAGCTAGCAGGATTGCCTAAATTTAAAGGGAAACAGTAGTGTATTATAGATGAAATAATTATTTAAATGGCACGTTAATGTTACGACAGGGTTAGATCAAATTATCTCTTTTTTTTTAAAAAGTACCATTTAATAAAAGACTACAGGAAAATAAGTATAATAAACAATGGAGGATGTTAGACGAGTGATTAGTTCAACCTCAATTTATAAAAACCAGTTGAATAATTAAAGGCCCGCAAATATCGAAACTAGTCAACACATTTCGCTAGTTTCATCTGAAATAAACTCAAAAGTCGGATTATATTATGTATGAAGACAAATGTTCACTGAAAAACAACTAGAAGAAAAAAGATTTGACGTTGAATTACATTCGGATGCCGTTTTTTTTATCATACTTTCACCTTATATGTCATAATGCCATTATTCATTATGTCGTTGTAAATTACTAAATGTAATATGACATGGGTACTTAGATACCATTAGCACAGATGATACATTCATAGTTAAAGCAGAATATACATTTACATGAAAGAATGAAAGTATTTACTTAGAAATCATAATGATTCCTTAAGCTGTCATTCACTTTCTTTAAAACGCGACATGATGTTATAAGTGATTAAACAGATCCAAGGTTTAAGGTCAGGTCATGATGTGACGTAAACTTGTTGTTTCATTAATTTCTTGAGGAAATTGGGTTAGATTCCAATAATATAGAGGAATGTGATATGATCTAACATTCTTGGCAAATGTAAGGATAGTTACACAAAATATTAATATTAATGTCTTTCTTCCGGCAATCATCTAATCATTAAAGCTATTCAACTGCTCTCTTGATACCCCTCCAACCACATCTTACACATGCGCTTTAAGATATGCTGATAATCTTAAAAATCTGACCTCAGACAATGAAAAGTTTTTTTTATAGTATGAATGTTATGTACATATAAGTTGTATATTTTCATGGATTTAGTTCACACACACACACACACACACACACACACACACACACAGACACACACACATATATATATATATATATATATATATATATATATATATATATATATATATATATATATATATATATATATATATATATATATCATCTCGTGGATGAAACAGTGTCAATCAAATCTCCTCAATATAGAGGCAGTATGGTTTATAATATTTGCATCATGAATGATCTTCTACAGTTACTTCCATAAAGAACTCATTGTCTTCTAGTGTACAAACGTATATGCGTGTACGTGTGTGTGTGTGAGTGTGTGTGTGTGTGGTTTGGATTGTCAACGTCGCTTTAAAAAAATTTCAGCCATACCGCTAAGATGTCTGCGGTGTGGCAGTTTATGTCTCCCGCTAGGGATTCATGCGGCATACAGATATTATGATGTCCCACCCAGTCACAATATCCTGACACCTGTCCGACCAGTCCTAACACTAACCTCTTAATGCTGAGCACCCAGCGAGGCAGCTGTTACTACCTGCAGTGTACTAAAAACTCATTTGTATATTTGTAGGCAACAGGTGATATTTTGAAGCTTAATTCAGTTTCCAATTCGTCTCGAATAGAATTAATATGTAACATTCTTTATATATATATATATAATTACTGGATTAGTGTTTTTGAGAATCAGCTTGAAGGAGAGTAGAAATCAAAATTTTCTTTTACGTATGTAATTCTCTTCAGATTTTAATCCGACTGCAATGCTTATAAATTAAATATCGTAAGCGGGTAGTGATTATATTGCGTGGAAGATACCACGATTATGTAAATTGTCGAGTTTCGATGAGACGACAGATCACGTGGTACCGTGACGCTATACTAGCCAGTCCTCGAATACAAACATAAACATTGGCGAGCGAGGCAGACAGGAGACCACATTTGGGCTGCGCATTCAAAAGTTGAATCTGCAATCTGATATAATAGTTTATGTACTGTACTGGTAAGTGCTAAAAGAAATTTGTTAGGCACAGGCCCCGGGCTGGTGACTTAAATAAACTAAAGTCCTGAATGAAATTCCACAAGCCCGGACAGTTCATACCTGTCAACTCTCAAGCCGGGAGAAAACCTCCCGATTTTGGGGGTATTTCCTCATTTATCTCCCGATCTCGTAATATCTCTCAATTTTGCGCAGCGAAGTCCCGATTGTTACATTATGTCTGTCAATTTTCATTTGTCAGAAGAAAAAAAAAACCAACCCCAAACCATTTTTAAATATAACCTATGTAATCCACAGTCTAAACTACCACACTGCAGACATCGTAGCGATATGACTGAAAAATTGTTAAAACTACGTTAAAAATTGAAATCACACGCACACACGTCTAAACCGACACTGGACGAAATAATTAATATCATACAACAGTTTTTTTCTTCTTTTTTATTCTTCAGTAAATAGAACGTGAAAATTAAACATTATTCAAGTAAATTTCAGATTTTTTAAACAACTACAACAGTACTATAGTATTTAAAAAAATTCAAAGAATAAAATTGTCACCAATTAGCTAAAATGAATGATCACTTTGAAATTTTCTTTGTAAACAAAATCACATCTCCATTTCCGCCAATGAAACTCGGCCAGTTAACACCTGACATTCTTCTACCGTATATGAAAAGTTTAATTATCATGATTAAATTACAAGGAATAAAACAAAATATACCATGCAGTATATGTGGCCCTAAAGAACTAATTCTGAATAAATATTTTATTCAACAAACAGTGTTACATGCATTAAGACTTAAACCTAAGGAAATAAGGTGGGACATAAAACGTGAGAAAAACAGTTGCCACAAGTACGGTAACTTGTGACTGCAGATTTGAACTGTTAAAATTAAGTCCATAGCATCGTAAGTAACAACAAAATAGGCATCGTTTATTTGGTAATCAATCGATGGTGCTTACGCATACACACACTGTCGAACATGGTTTCTTTGAAGTATGTTTGAAGGGCAGTCCTTTTCGCAAGATCAATGCAAGGATAAGGATTATGTTCATTAGTCACACCGGCTTTATCGTTTGCGTACTTAAATGAAAACTTTAGCTATTTTGCAATTTAGCCAGAACTGACCAGAATATACAAAAGGGGCTTGTCATGCGGGAATAATAAGGCGTATCACAGGGAGAAAAGGCACGTCAAATGGGCGGTCGCACATTGGGGCAAAGGGGGGGGGGGGTCAATAGTCCCCCCGTTCTATTGTCAGACAGTTAATGTGAAACTTTTACCTCTTTTTTTTAATCGCTGCTTTTTAAACTGCCCAATCAATAGTTTTATATCAGTTCCAATTATTACAGATTACAGTTTATGCATACTACATGTAAACAATGCATTTTTTAAATTTTTTAAAATTTTGTATAAGATTACTGAAAATTGTGTTTTCTCGAAACACGACCAGTTTAGAACCTTATTTTTAGCAAAGTTTCCATTTGATTAAAATCAAATCCAAATTTCACCTAGGACAGTGGTGATTTGATTTAGATTGTGCCGTGTTAAGGCATGTATGTCAACATCTTGAAAATGCATTTACTCATTTCACCTGCGCAATCAAAGTTTCCTCGGGCAAACAATTTTTGTTTCGACAAGATGGGCCGGAACTAAAACCAGAAAGGGCCCAGGGTATCGGACTATCAGATTTGTTTTTAGCACTGCTGTTTTTAGATAAAAGATGTGGAGTGATTGTTGCATTTGTGGTCACTTACTCGTCCTTTTCGTAACTCACACGTTTAACACTTTTCCCAGGATTTAAGATGTCCAAAGGTATGTCTGGAACAGCGCCAACGTTTAGTCTAGGCCTAGCATTTGCGTACCTTTGAGCTGCTATTTTTTTCATGATCCCTCTCGTAACATTCCTTTGAGAAATGCAACGAGCACATAGCGCTGTATGGTGTTGCTTTGAAATCGACTCGTTTGTAATAATGTACCTATTCTTTCATTATGCCTTTATCTTTCGGAAAAGATTGTTTTTTTTATGTCAACAGGCTTTTCTTAATGTTCTATTACACCCGTAAGCAACGCAAAACGGTATTGTCTTTTACTCTGGCAACAACCACTTGGGCTGCTGGAATCGCTACTATGACGTCACATCCCGAAATTAACCGAATAGGCGCGGAATGTTTGCATACGAGGTCACGGAAATTCAGTTCCTAGAAGATAGGCCAATATTTAAATATTGGCATTACGGTCGCAGATGATACTTCAGAATAAGGTTTTCTGCTATAGTACTTTTATTATTATTTTACATTTTCATTGGTTTCTGGTCTCCTTTAACTCAATCACGATGTCGATGTATTATAAGGATTATAAGGAGGTGGTTATAGAATAAGCAACCCACGGAACAAAATGCACGGAGTCTGAAAATGTTCCTTTCGTTACTGCTTGCATGGTTAGTTTAATGTTGTCATGTGTCCTTAATTCCTAATGCCAGTCAAGAGATGGATGGAAAAAGACAATATAAACAAGCGGAACATACTCAAATAATCTCAGACGTCGATCTTATTCTATGTTGGAACTAATCTCTGACACCGGCAATGTAAAATATTTCAAATGATCTCTGACGAAGAGCCCTTACCATGATGTCAGTCATCTCAGACGCCTATCGCGTTCGTTGTAGGCGTTGATCTTAGGTGTCAATCATGCACCTTGCTGAAATTGATCTCATACGCCATTCAAGTACGGTATTGATAGTAAAGTCTCACTGGACAGTTTTTCTGGTTAATTGTCATCCGACAATGACCTATTGGAGAAAAATAAGAATAATTTTAGAATGAAGTTACAAATAAAAACAAATGAATAATTTTAGTAGAAAGGATGCATGTGAGATTTTGACTGAGGCAATCATGTTCTTTTCTTATACAACTGGTGTCTTTATACTGAACCAACACTGCCACCAACCCTCTTTTTACATTCATTTTTGACAACAAAGAGCTTTTTTGAATATTTTCCCGTGACAAGGCAGCTAAAAGAATCAGTATGTGCCTTGTGCATGAATAAAGTTCTCTAGTACTATAACAAATTTGCATACTATTCATCACCCCTCAACCATCTCGATTTTTAGATATTTACCTCTGTAGCAGACATACGTAAATACGAAAGCCAATTCGGCTGTTCATTTGCAGCGAAAGTTACGCATTTGATCTCAAATACTAGTCTAACTGTGACAGGCAGTCACCAAAACAGCCAACCCATTTTCAAGCCTAACTCAAATTAAATCTAAACCACATTACATATTTAGCTTATGTGTGAATATATAAATGCTAGGCTTATAATAAGTAGGTTGATGCCATCTACCTTAAAAATTATGGTGGTGTCAAAATACGAAACTATTCAGTGAGACCTAATTTCAGACACCGAACATGCACAAATCTCAACAATAATTTCAAATGCTGTTTATCAACCATATTGTCCGTGAATGGCGATGCCTATCATATGTCATGTTGACAGCGACCTCCGACTCTGGTCATTTCATACATTGATAAACATTAATAGGTACTCAAACATTCTCCTGTAGAAACCAGTGATATAACTTTCCGTTCTATTTGGTTTATATTTTTAATTCTTTATAATGAGTCTATATACCTTGATTTCATGCTTTCTTTATAGGAATCCGGAGTGACTCTAGACTGATGAGAATTAATTACTTTGCCTGCCGTTTCAAATTCACCAGGCCAATTATGATAGATGCATGTTTCAAATTCACCAGGTAGATTCTGATCGATGCATGTTTCAAATTCACCATGCCGATTCTGAGAGGTGCAGGTTTCCAATTCACCAGGCCGATTCTGATAAATGTAGGTTTCAAATTCACCAGGCCGATTCTGATAGATGCATGTTTCAAATTCACCAGGCCGATTCTGATAGATGCAGGTTTTAAATTCACCAGGCCGATTCTGAACGATGCAGGTTTCAAATTCACCAGGTCGATTCTGATATATGCAGGTTTCAAATTCACCAGGCCGATTATAATAGATGTATATTACAATTTCACCAGGCTACTTTTGATTTCAAGTTGAAACGTGACATCGAGTTGCTGCTTTTATGAAGATAAGTATGTCCTCCATGATATTCGTCTTCCTACCAACATTTAGCCCATAATCTGTATTATGTATTTACATGTCAAAATTTATCCAGTTGGGGTTGTTATAGGTGCTCCCTATAGTTATCTAAATTGTTATGGAAGTCCCGCCCAGGCTCGAATTTGGTTGGAAGTTATATTAGTAAAATATAGATGTGAAGCTCTAAACCCCCAGTCAACAATGCCGACCGTTAAATGATTGAATATAAACAAAAAAGTGAAATTCAACGAATAACAATTTAGAAACAATTCAATAGTCAAATCATTCAAATTCCCCAAGTACTCCATATATACCACCAAATTACGAGTGGCTTTCTGGGAGTAATCCTATTTGCACAGCAATTTTCCCAGGAGAACTACTGACCTTTTGCTTGTGTGTTATGAAGTTATAATTATAATCTAAATTGCAACCATACCCTCTATCTCAATTCAAATTGGATATCGCTGTGAACCGATCCAATCAATCTTACAGGACATTGTCCTTGTTGCTGTCTATCCACGTGGGGACGGATGAGAACACGCCCTGTTCGCCACGCGGGTATCCTCTGATCTCTGAGCAAACCTTTAACATGTAGGTGTGATACGGCAAGTCGTTATCCAGTTGGCACGATCTGTCACCTGTGTCTATTGAAGACTCCGCTCTCTGGCAGGTCACGGTAACCTTGCGTAAGATATTAACTCTAGCCCGCGGCAATGTTTAGACATCGAACACATGGCCATGGCACTTATACATGTCTTAATACCTGGGCTTAGCAAACGTGACATAGCCCATGTCAATTGGTAGCGGTCTACATGTCAACATGTAGCCCGTGCACTGTGATATCGATCTACATGTGAACATTTAACCCATGCTCAGTGATACTGGTATAATGGCTACATTTAGCCCATCTTCAATGATATCAGTCTAGCCGCTATCATTTAACCCATGTTCAGTGAGTATCGTTTGTATTGGTGACGAGAATGGTGCTGGTTCAAATCCTGCAAACATTTAACTGAAGTAATGAGTTGCTAGTGTCAGATTGGATCAATTTATTGCTAGTGTCAGCTCGTAGAAATGCATTGCTAGTGGCAGCCTGGAGACCTTACTTGCTAGTATAAGATTGAAGTAATGTGTTGCTAGTGTCATATTGGATCAATTTATTAATAATATCAGATTGGAGCTATTTATTGCTAGTGTCAGATTCGAGCAAAGCGTTCTAGTATCAGATTGGAGAATTATGCCTCTAGTGGCATATCGCATCAATGCGTTTCTGTTTCAGATTTGAACAAAGCAGATCTAGTGTCAAAATGAGAAACGTTTTGCTAGTGTCACATTGAACCAATGTAGCAATGTCTTCAGACTGGAGTAGTGTATTAATATTGTCAGATTGAACCAATGTAACGATGTTTTCAGACTGGAGCAATGTGTTGGTATTGTCAGACTGGAGCAATGTATTGGTGTTGTCAGACGAGCAATGTATTGGTATTGCCAGACTGGAGCAATGTGTTGGTATTGTCAGACTGGAGCAATGTATTGGTATAGTCAGACTGGTGCAATGTATTGGTATAGTCAGACTGGAGCAATGTATTGCTATAGTCAGACTGTAGCAATGTATTGGTATAGTCAGACTGGAGCAATGTATTGCTATTGTCAGACTGGAGCGGAAGATTTCTGTAATGTATTGGTAACGTTTGATTGGAGCTGATTATTTCTAGTGTCACACTTCAGCAATGTAAAGTTAGTATTAAAACGGAGCTTTCCTTGAGTCAGACTAGAGCGATGTATTACATTAGTATTAAATTATCATTATTAATATATAACATGTATTAATTTAGTATTAAATTAAAAATGTATATTAAATTTGTAGTAGATCAAAACAGTGCGTTGCTAGTGTTAGACTACGTAAATGCAATTTTAGTATTAAATTAAAACGGCGTGTATCACATGACAGACAAAAGCAATAAGTTAGTATTAAAACGGAGCGTTCCTAATGTCAGACTACAACGATGACTTGCTGGCATAAAATTAAAACAGTGCGTTTCTGGTGTCAGACTCCATAAATGCAATGTAAGTATTAAATTAAAACATCGTGTGTCTCCTGTCAGACTACAGCAATGACTTGTTAGTATTAAATTAAACAGCGCGTGTCTCATTTCAGACTGTTGAAATATAATAATAGTATTAAAGCAGTGTGTTTCTGTTGTCAGACTACATACATACAATATATGTATTAATACTGTGCGTTTATAGGGTCAGACTACAACAATGTAATGTTAGTATTAAATTAAAACAGCGTGTCTCGTGTCAGACTACAGCAATGTTATTATCAATTAAAAAAGCGCGTGTCTCATATCACACAACAGGAATGTAATGCTAGTATTAAAACAGTACGTTTTTATTGTCAGATTACATAAATGTGATGTTAGTATTAAAACAGTCCGTTTCTAGTGTCAGGCTACAACAATGTAATGTTAGTATCAAAACTGTCCGTTTCTTGTGTCAGACTACATCAATGTATTGTTAATATTAAAACAGAGCGCTTCTAGTGAGAGAGATCCGGGCATAGCTATTGGCGGAATTAAACAAATCGATAACTAGTGTTACATTGGTGCAGAGTATTTCCTGTGTCAGACTGGAGCATTGCTTCTCTATTGTCAGACTGGAGCAATATTTTGCTGGTGTAAGATTGGGGCAGTACATTTCTGTGTCTGACTGGAGTAATGTATTGCTAGTGAAGATTGGGGCAGTACGTTTCTGTATCAGACTGGAGCAGTGGCTTCCTAATGTCAGATTGGAGTAATATATTGCACGCATCATATTGGAGCAATGGTTTGCTAGTGTCAGACTGTAGCAGTGGATTTGTATTGTCAAATTGGAGCTATGTAATGCTAGCGACGGATTGTAGTAAAGTATTGCTAGTGTCCGCTTGCAATATTTCCTGTCTAATGTCAAATTAGAGCAAAGAGTTGCTGGTGGCAGATTATGTCATTAATTCAAACTTGACATCCATGTGCTAAAAATGTATTCGATATCACAAACGTGTAACACTTAAGTTTCAAAGATCCTGGCAAACGTCCTGACAAGGTTTTGACCCTGCAAGTAAACATACAGCTAACAAATACCATTAAACAAACAACTTTACAATGTTAGGAGAAATCAGCATAGTGGTGAATGATTACAGTCTTTACGCAGTGACCCACTATATTATTTTTGAGAGTACCTTTAGATAAAGCGACATTATAATTCATACAGACAAACTGCCACTATGGTATCCCGAGTCAAACTGACAGTACAAGTCACAGAGTTAAACAGACATTTGAGCACCCAAAGTTAAACTGACAGTATGATAAACACAGCTAAAATGGCATTATAATACATAAAGTTAAACTGGCATTCTAGTACAGAGGTAAACTTACATTAGAGTACCCAGAGTTAAACTGTCACTATGGTACACAGAGTTAAACTGCTAGAATTAAACTGATATTATGTGCACAGATTTAATCTGTCACAATAGTACATGGACTGAAACTGTCATTATAGTACACAGAGTTAAAATGACATTATAGTTCATGGAGTTAAACTGTCATTATTGTACATGGACTCAAACTGACATTATAGTACATAGAGTTAAATTGACATTATATTACACATATAGTGAAACGTTCATTATAGTACACAGAGTTAAACTTTCATTATAGTACACAGAGTTAAAATGGCATTATAGTTCATGGAGTAAAACGGTTATTATTGTACATGGACTTAAATTGTCAGTATAGTACACAGAGTTAAAATGAAATTATAGTACAAAGGGTTAAACTGTCATTATAGTACACAGAGTTAAACTGACACAGTACATGGACTTAAACTGTCATTATAGTACAGAGAGTTAAACTGACATTATAGTACATGTAGTTAAACTGACATAATAGTACATAGAGTTAAAGTGTCATTATAGTACACAGAGTTAAACTGACATTATAGTACATGGAGTTACGCTGACATTATAGTACATGGAGTTAATCTGACATTATAGTACATGGAGTTAAACTGACATTATAGGACCCTAGATTTAAACTGTCATTATAGTATATGGAGTTAAACTGTCATTATGGTACATAGAGTTAAATGTCATTATATTACACATAGTTAGAATAACGTTATAGTACACAAAGTTAAACTGACATGATATTACCCAGAATTAAACTGCCATTATAGTTTCCAGACTTAAACTGACGTAATACAAAAAGGTTACAATGGCAATATAATAAGATGGCACAGCTATAGAGGGGAGATATGGTTTAATAGTGTACACGCTAAGAGTGTGTTTAAAATGGTACGAAAATGGAGATTTACATATTTGGCTTAAAATATATGTTTGCGCTCTTGATAAAGGGACGAGTATTAATTTCGCTTATTTGCATCTATGGGCTTGTACTGTCTATAATCACATCAAGCACGACACGGAATGCTTACAACTTTCACATTCCTGTCTAGTTACCTGCAATCGTCTGATTTTAATTCGAACATATTTTCTCAAGGTTTGACAATTAAAAAAGAAAACATCGTTTATCTTGTGTGTGGTTTTTCAACAACACGACTCAGATTACCTTATTCAAATGCATACAGGTGGATAATGTTGCTTCCTTATGTCCCGGATGCATTAGTTTCTTATCGTCGGTTTCGCCAGATAATAGGTTTATTCCTAAAATAGGACCCATATCGCATTTTCAGTAAAGACCATTGATAATTGACATGACATATATGTTTTTTTTTGCGGTGTCTATTGTCACCAGTACAGCTATGCATTTTGTAGAACGGCACGTCCTGGTGTTGCGTTTTCGTTCTTATTTTCTTGTGAATCTCATCCTAGCAGGAAACCGAAAAGCATATTTCAGTTTTTCAAGTTTTATATTTGCACATATTTTCCGAACCCTTTTAATAACGTCATCATCCTTAAGATGAATCAGTTTAAAGCTATAAGATGAATCAATTTAAAGCTATGCTAATTCATGCTATAACAAGAACGCTTGCCTATTTTATAATGGGTCAAGTTCATAATCAATGAAACATTCTCGCTAACCTCTTTGAATTTTGGGTCATTTCGCAGACACAAATTTCCTCAATTAAACTTTTGCTTGAAAGGTTTACATTTCCTAATGTTGTAATCCCATTTGCGAAATGCCCCATTTATGATTGAACTGCAAACGGTCAAATGAGAATAAAGTGACGATCGTGAGAGGATACTTGAATTAAATGAAAATGGTCTTTGATGGTTTGAACTGTGATTTACCGGATATGAAATACACCAACTCACTTGACAAAACTTAGTTCGCGGTCTATGATTGTCATATTAACCCAAGTTCACGAGCCATCTTTTCAGATTATCAGTTAGCCCACGTTTTTCTATGAATTGCTTGACAGACGTTTTTTCTTTTCTTCTTCTGACCATCAGTTAGGCATGGTGTTTCTCTAAATGACTTGGCAAACATCTTTTCCGATTATCAGCTAGGCTCATCTGTCTATGAATTACATAATCACACCTTTTCCGATTTTCAGCTAGCTCTCGTGTTTCCATGAATTACATAACCATCTTTTCTAATTTTCAGCTAGCCCTCGAGTTTCTATCAGTTACATAGCAGCCATCTTTTCGACTATCAGATACCTCTTGTTTTTATATAAATTATCTAACCGCAATCTTTTCTGATTATCAGCTAGCACTGCATAACTGCGATCTGTTTCGAGTGTCAGTAAGCCTACTTGTTTATTTAATTACATAACCGCCATCTTTTCCGATTATCAGCTAGCCCATTTGTTTCGATTAATTTCATAACCATATTTTCCGATTATCAGCTTACCCTCGCGTTTTGATGAATTGCATGACATCCATCTTTTCTTATTTTAAGCTTATCTTCGTCTTTCTACCAATTACAAAACAGCGTTTACCGAACACCACAAATTGATCTCATGATCTGACAAGTTTATATGATTAGTTACTGATTAGAGGTAATCGATGCAGATATGCATGAAATAAAGCACAATGCAGGTGAACAAGGAGACAACACATTCTTGTTACTGCTCTTATTTCAAGACATGGCTCTCAGTTTGTATGTTACTAATGTAGCATCATATGTATATGCAAGTTGCGCTACGGTTTGTTTTTCTTGGACCCGATATGACTATGCAAGTTATGTTACATTCTGTTTTCTTCAGCCTGACCCGACTATGAAAGTTACGATGCAGGTTGTTTTCTTTCGCCTGCCCTGACTATGTTAGTCATGCTACAGTTCGTTTTCTTGGACCTGACCTGACTATACTAGTTACGTTACAATTTGTTTTCTTGGGCCTGACCTGACAATGCCAGTTACGCTATCATTTGTTTTCTTGGACCTGACCTGACTATGCCAGTTACACTAGTTTGTTTTCTTGGGCCTGACCTGACTATGCCAGTTACGCTATAATTTGTTTTCTTGGACCAGGCCTGACTATGCTAGTTACGTTACAGTTTGTTTTCTTTGGCCTGACTTGACTATGCCTGTTACGCTATAATTTGTTTTCTTGGACCTGACCTGACTATGCCAGTTACACTAGTTTGTTTTCTTGCGCCTGACCTGACTATGCCTGTTACGCTATGATTTGTTTTCTTGCACCTGACCTGACTACGCTAGTTACAATATAGTTAGGTTTCTTGGATCTGACCTGAATTTTCTACCTATACTGCAGTTGTTTTCTTGGGCCTGACCTGGCTATGCCAGTTATGATACGGTCTGTTTTCCTGTGCCTGATATTGGCCACATGGCAACGGACACGTGCAAACTGTTGCAATCATGAATACACATGTCTTGAAGCTGTGTGTAGAAACGTAAAAAGGGTTGGAAAGTGGTTGTCACATTGTTTACTAGTCCTAAAAATAAAAATAATAATGTGTAGTTTTTCATAATTTAAAAAAAAAAACGGTTTTGTCAGTCAGACTAAGATTTATGAATACTCCTTTTCCCCAAGATGAGGTAACGGTTCAGCATTTAGCATGTCAGACGTGTGATCGAAAGGGTAAAGGTTTTAATACCATTGGGTCAGTCCTGGCTATATTTAATTCTATCCTATGCTCACATGCCATAAGACTATGATTTTAATAACAGCTGGTGAAACATATACAAGCTAACATGCAATAATTTACGAACGGAGAATAGCTGGTAAAGCTATGCTTTGTGTATATTCTAGAGCTAGTTGATGCCTTCCTTGGTCCAACATTTAAGTACTTTCCCTCAATTTCCTTATACATGCAATATATGTTACACGCATTCGGGTGATATTTAAGGTATATGTATCATATTTGGAAGTGTTTCATATTGTAAAGAACACGGGGTGGGGGTGAATTGTAAATATCTCTCTATTAATAGTCTTCTTAGATTTTAGCGATTATTTCTTTGATTATAGGTTGTCGGTTGCGTGAAAATATTTATAAAAACTAGTTTTTTTTGTCATTTTTTAGGAGCAGAAATTATAACGTATATCCTTCGCGAGACTTGATGGAAAATAGACTAATTTCGTAAAAACAATTCTTCTTAATTTCTTAGCTTAAGGAAGTCCCTTGATATTTTCAGGCACAGGTATTTACTAATATTTGGCATGGAAAATCTTACTGATGGGTCATGCAATTGTAAAGCGATTGAGACCATGCCAATCTGAAATTAGGATCTAGTGAGTGTTTGGCTGTTGGTTGATTGGAGGAATTTATATGCTGCACTTGTGCGATTAAGAACCCTACAGCAGAGAACGGCTGTTTTCCTTGACGTCCATGGAAATAACGGAAACAGTGACATCAAGCCAGACTAACAGAAGTGTTGTTTGATTCGCTCGGTAGTGAGACTTATTGCTAGTTTTAGTTATGTAATGATCGTATATAATACACTTGTGCATACATTTAGAAAACCTCTGGTCAGGTAGCATTTACATTTACAAAGCAGATCCCAAGACACATCCAGATACAATACGAAGCCTGGTACGTGGCTTCTAAATATTACATTATTTGTGTGCATTAGCTTTATTATAAAATTAATATCTTACTGAAATCAAAGCAAGAACAGAGTTTCGAGCTATCCGAGGGTAGGAACTTTTTGCTCTAAATGAGCCAGCCCTACCGACCCGAAAATCATTTGTTGGTCCCTTATTCGCGAGGACAATCGTGGATGTAAATAAATTGTTCTTTTATAAAATGATCAACTGTTCGTACAACACTAATGCCATGATCAAATGATGGTCACTTAAAGTTTCAGCTCCGAAGCATTGTGTACTTTGCATTATTCAGAAAATGCATGCTAATGGCCAGGTGTTGTAAAGTTAGATATTTTGCGTATCACCATGACTCGGTAGAACTTGAGATCTCCGTGCCACAGTGTCATATCGTGAATGCCAATCTTGCATCATATTTCCCAAGCAAAACATTTGTTCGGGTGACCTTTGTATCCTTAAATATCAGGTTCAGTATAATTTGTTTTATCTTTAAAGCAACTACGTCCTTACTTTATGATTCATGTCTAGACATTATGATAATGAGGCAGGTGGTCCTGATCTAAAATGATGTACAAAATTACAACCTATTAAAGTTTTTTTTCTCCCTTGGCTTGAAATGTATAAAACATACAAATGGTAACTTATTTTAGAGCTAGCTGTGTGTTTAATGAGCGTGGGGCGCTTGGGGAACTTTATAGTGGAACAAATGTTATGGTCTTATGATGCTAGTTGTGTGTTTAATTGAGCATGGGTTGATTGGGGAAGGTTAGGGCGAAATATCTATTAGCATCTTTTGATGCCAGCTATATATTAATATAGTACTGGGTGACTGGGAACTGGAAGAGTGAAATAAGTATTAGAGTCTTGCGATGCCAGCTATATATTTAATAGAGCAATGTATGATACAGGAATGGTAGAGAGAAATACATTTTAGCTTCTTATGGTGCCAACAAATGTTACTAGTAAATTAATGCCTTTAATTTCATCCTAGGCCGTGAGTTATTGTAGGCCGTGAATTACCGTAATCAGAGAATTACCGTAGGCCGTCAGTTAATTTAGGCCGTGAATTACCGTAGGCTCTGAATTAACGTAGACCGTGAATTATTGTAGGCCGTGAGTTAGTTAGGCCGTGACTTTCCGTAGACCGTGAATTACTGAAATTTAAAGTTAAATAAGTATGATAATTGACTGGAGTGAAATAGATCAGTATTTTCAGTACCGCGTAGATAAGATAATGACCAAGAAATTTTAGCAATTTTTAGAAGCTTGCATGGTGTTATGGTAAGATTAACAAATGTCACTATGTCTCATCGATTTCTATGTCAATATAAAATATCTTCCAGTATCCGCAGCAAGTCATAGTCATGTAAAGTTGTGCAAAGACAACGGTTTTTCAGTTTTATTTGTTTGTCTTGTCTATGTTTTGTATTTGCCTTTGAAAAAGGCTCATTAAGAGTCGAAACGCTTAGGCTAGTAAGATACTAGATTTTCACTGTTCGTAGTCAGTTTATTACATTTATCTTAATTAATCCCAGACAAACGTGATCCCTTGCTGTGTCCATATATATATATATATATATATATATATATATATATATATATATATATATATATATATATATATATCATTTCGTGGGTGAAAAGTGATGTCACTATGTCTTATATTCATAATGAAATATAGAGGCAGTATGGTTTATAATATTTGCATCATGAATGATCTTCTACAGTTACTTCCATAAACAACTCATTGTCTTTTAGTGTACTAACGTATGTGCGTGTGCGTGCGTGTGTGTGTGTGTGTGTGTGTGTGGTTTGGATTGTCAACGTAGCTTTAAAAAAAATTCAGCCATAACACTACGATGTCTGCGGTGTGGCAGTTTATATTGATGTCTCTCGCTGGGGATTCATACCGACCTCTTAATGCTGAGCACCCAGCGAGGCAGCTGCTAGTACCTGCAGTGTACTATAAACTCATTTGTATAATTGTAGGGAACAGGTGATATTTTGCAGCTTAACTCAGTTTCCAATTCGTCTTGAATAACATTAATATGTAACATACTTGATATATATATATATATATATATATATATATATATATATATATATATATATATATACTATTATTTAAGGTGGGTCGTGGGCAGTTTTGTCGTCCTCAGACGGTTTCGTGGGCAGATAAAAGTTCGTGGGCAGATTTCCATCTGCCCACGAAGCACGTCGTCCTTTTCTGCACTCTTGCCACAAATATCAATAAAATAAATGCATATTTACGCTGCTGAATGTTAAATATTCGATAAATATTCATCTGCAAAATAAATAATTGCCTTTTTACCTATTTATTTCCATTTTTTCATTAATGAATTGAATTGAATAGCACAACTTGAGTTACCTCCCATTATGTACTAGTATATATTGCACCTTAAAAATAGATTGACCCGGAAGTAGTATGTTTCAAATTTACTGCCCATGATGACAGGGGGTCGTTACAAAGAAAATCAAGGGATGGGGTTCTAACCTGTAACAATATAATATGTTAATAGTGTTACAGGTTAGAACCCAAATCTGTTGATTTTCTTTGTAACGAGCCACTGTGCCCGTGATTATTATTGTGAGAGATCAAAATTGCCCGGGAACCAGGATGTGGAGTGAATAATCTGCCAATGTCGCCAACAAGCACCATACATATATACTATTTATTTTGATATCTAAGAAGTTTTCAATAATGCTAATTAGTAACATTATAATGATTGAGCTGTTATATGTCTTTCGAAATACCTCTATTCACTATTGCTGGTCTTGAGCCCAAACTAAGAGGATTGTGGCTGTCATTAGAAATACAAGTGATACCATTTATTTAAATCCAGGCTTAGTAAGTTCATAACTTCACGTAAGTTCATATTATATGCTGCTGCATTTTCTTCTCTCAGTCTGCCATTAACAACGACAACAAAAGAAAAATGGTGTTTATTCAGAATTTGTTCCTATATTTATCAAAAAATTTGTTTTGGAACAGATATTTTGTTGGAAAAGCTGAAAGAATAAAATTGGGGGAAAATCATGATGGTATAATAATACAATTGTTTACTTATAATAAAAGAATACTAGATTTAGTGTACAACATCCTTGCAATAATTAAATGGCATTGTGAATATGCAGAACCCCAATTCTTTAATGTACATGTACTGTTTAAGGTACAAAACTGTTTTGCATACTTCATAACTTATTTCTCTAATAGTGCAAATAATAGGAGACAGAAGACATTTAGAAAGAATTAATTTGTCAAAATAAGTTAAATATCAAGATTAGTTTAATGGACGTTTGAAAATTTACTATTAAAGTAAAATTGCCTATTTTTGAGAGAAAAATCCTAATAGTAATACACGTAATTTTATTTAAATTAGCAGTAATGTAGAGGATGCTGATTTATTTATGAAATATACCATAAACGTGTGTTTCATGTTCATTACTCCAAAGTAAAATACCCAAGAACCACCTCAGAAAATCAGTAATGACATATTCACGTAAAACACAAAACACAATTCTAAAAAAGTGATGGAGATGCAGTTATCAGCTGTGAGTCACATAGCTAACACATGTTGAGTAGCAGACTGGATGATTGGTATGGAACGAATTGTATTTGCCTTGTCAGAATAGTTGGTAAAGATTTTAAGAGGACTTCCTGGTTGGAAAAAAGTGAATTGGAGAAATGTATTATTTTTTTCATCGTATGTGTCCTTGTTTCACTTCATTAATAATAATGATATGACTTTTGACAAATCTTTTTGTCCGAGTGACTCAATGCTGATAAGTGTAAAAAATGTCGAGGCTGCGACAGATGTGTCCTCTGTAGAAATGGGTGTTTATTAAACTAGGTCAAAATTAGGTAGTGTAAAAATAGGAAGTGGAACAATACACAATATGGAAAACGCTCGCTGTGGAAGACATTGGGCGGACATACAGACACATCAAGATGTATTTAATAAGATTCATACACATATTATATACTGTTGTATAGCTCTCCTTGTATGCTTCAGATTTATACTATAAACATTGAAGTTTGTGATACCGAGACAAACGGCAATGGAAGATGCACGTATCAAGGTTATGAAGATTGTTAAATTCACAAGCGATACAGAGTCAAATATGTCAAAACTTTCATATTGCATTTTCTTACATTTCTACTATCACAGATCGATTTAGACTGATGCGAAACCTATCAATTTATATCAAATTTGTCAAAATCGGGGTTTATTTACTATTGTTATGAGTTATTCACCTGTATGGAAAACGATCGTATAGGAAGACATTAGGCGAAATGACAGACAAAGGAAGATATACTTAATAAGATACATACACATACTATTTACAGTTGTACGGCTTTAATTATATGCTTTAGATATATAGCAATAGCATCGAAATATGTAGTACGATCGCAAAACGGCAATGGTAGATTCACGTAGCAAGGATATGCAGATCGGTAAAGTCGCACCCGATATTCAGTAAAAAGAACAAAACCTTCTATTTTGCATTTTCACACATGTCTATTGGCACAGATCGATTTAGTATGATTAGAAACATATCAATTAAAATCAAATTTGTCATCTGACATCAAATGTGTCAAAACCGTTGTTTTTGCGATTGTTATGACTTATTCGCCCATATGAAAAACTTTCGTATAGGTCGGATCTAGGCGCACGGACAGACAAATAAAGACGTGCTTATTAAGATATATACACACATTTTATAATATTGTATAGTTTTAATTCTATACTTCAGATCTCTAATATTAGCATCGAAGTATGTGCTACAATCACAAAACGGGAAGGGTGTATTAAAGTAGCAAGCATATGAAGATCGGTAAAGTCGCACCCGATATTCCGTAAAAAGTGGAACTTTTTTATTTTGTATTTTCACACACGTCTATTGGCACAAATCGATTTAGGCAGATGAGAACCTATATATTAATATGAAATTTGTCAAAAGCTGTGTTTGTTTACTATTGGTATAAATTATTCACCTATATGGAAACCGTTCGGATAGGAAGGCATCGGGTGCACAAACAGACATATGAAACCGTACTTAATAAGATACATACACATATTATTTAATGTTGTACATCTTAAATTATATGCTTCAAATCTATAGTATTAGCATCCAAGTATGTGCTACTATCGCAGAACGGGAAGGGTAGATGCACATATCAAGGATATGAAGATCGGTAAAGTCGCAAGCAATAATGAGTCATAAATACCAACTTTTTTATTATTAATTTTCTCGACTTTTTTTGGCAGAGATCGATTTAAACTGATGAGAAACCTATACATTGATATTATATATGTCGAAATATATGGTTGTTTAAGATTGGTACAACTAATTTACCTATATGGAAAATCTTTGTGTTGGAAGGTATTTGGCGCACGGAAAGACAAATGAAGACGTACTTAATAATATATGTAAACATGTTATATGCTGTTGTTTAGCTTTAATTTTATGCTTGAAATCAGTAGTATTAGCATCGAAGTATGTTGTAACCCCCCTCCCCTTAGTACGATACTGCAAGCAGACTTTGTCAAATGGTAAGAGACACTGATTGCTCGAAAATTATAATTTAAAAAATATTTATGTATTTATGGACTCGTATATTATAACCTTATAATGCGCCTTCATTTTCCATCAGGTAGGTCTCCAGGTCGAGTTGTCATGAAAAACAGGAACCAGTATCGTACATTCTTTACTAAGCGACTTCTCCGATGGTGCAATGTGTCTATAGAGCGTCCGCCTCGGATGCGAGGGGTCGCGTATTCAAACCCCGGCCGAATCATACTAAAGACATAAAAATGGTACTAGCAGCTGCCTCTTTTGGTGCCGATCATTAAGAGGTTAGTGTTCGGATTAGTCGGCCTGGTGTCAGGATAGTGTGACTGGGTGGGACAAGTTTGTCTTATGTCCGCTAAAATGCAAAAGCCTACTGAACCAAGTCGAACAGGTTACGTATTATACAACTTATTTTCGAGGTTTCAGCGCCCCCCCCCCCCTTAAATGCGTACATATATTATCAGTATACCTCCATGCTCAAGCCTATGCATTTGGGTTACCCCCCCTCACCCCTCTATGCGTACATACTAAATGGACGGCCCCTAACCATTCATGAGATGGTATTGATTCAAATTTACGAGTGCGATTGTGATGTACGCATTTCCCTACACAAACACGGGATGGTATTATTCAACCGTACATGTCCACAAAACTATATATATTTATAGATATATGTATACAACCATGGTACATCAATTAGGTATCTAATTACATAATGACAGTGTAGTGGTTAGCAAATTTGAGAAATATACTTTTTTATTCAGACACCATGCCAAAAGGAAAGAACTAACTTACAGTTTACGCTGAACTAAATTAAATTTACTATTTTTGTTTCCAGCATGGTCGGAATATGTTTACATGTTTCATATTAGGAAACAATTTGCATTATGGCTAAGTATATCTAAGAAGGAAATAAGATGTTCTTACAAACTCTTATTTTGTTGGTGTATTGGTTACCTCTCAACATATGAACCATTCTTTGCCATCTCACGATTATAATCCGTATGTACTTAAGCGTTGTCTCATTTGTAGTGTTAATTTTTAAATGTATACTTTGCTTGTAAAATGATCCCACTTTATATAAATGTACAAACACCGCAATCGTGATGTGCTTACAGGAATAAATTCTTCTGAGTTCTACTGAAGTCAGTTATTCAGTATAATTTGTAAAACGATATGGACTGATTGATAAAAGTGACTGTTTTCTTTACTTTGGTTTGTCGCAATATTTTTCTAACACAGTACTAATATACACTGGTCACACATGACGCCCCAAAGAAGCAGTTGTAGTTAATTCTTTTTTACCTGTAGTAATGGGATTTTTACAATATATGGCTGTGGCAGATGTACGTCGATTATCAGACAATGGTCGGCTTTTGCACTATTCGCTTATTTCCCTACTTCGAGTGCGGACTGATTGACCGTTAAGCAAAATCTCAGTTAATCTCTGCGATTTATGTGCAACGTACGATATTGTCCCCAGTGTTTATTTAATTCCATCATCGTTTAACAAAACTTCTTTTCTTATCCTCTCTAAATCAACTTTTGTTGACCAAAGACAATACATTTTATAAGCAAGGCAGAACGCAAAATCACATTACCCATCCACGAGTACAATGAAAATATGTAAACAAAAATAGTTAATAAAATTCCAAGGTATGTATAATATTGTAATATATTTTGGAGTATGCGCATTTGTTTACCGCTCTCCATTTTAAGGATTCCTTATATACTTGCTTGAATATGGGAAGTCGGTGCTGGGATTACAGTCTTTAGACCAAAATAATTAGCCAATTACTAGGGGCAAACGTTACGGAGTGAAGTGTAAGTGAGTTTCAAGATGACATGGTTTACTTTTGGTGAATTCAGGTAAGAGCCGCATGAGTATCCCTGTCACTCAGTAGTCCCTATTCAAATCTAATTGCGTGAATTGATCGTGTGTCTCCAGGTGCAGAATTTATGACTGGAGATTGGTAAATTATACAATGGAATCAACAGAAAAGGACTGTTCCGCCGTCGGCGGGCGCCATTTATTGTTGCTGTGGTGGTAAATATGTTACAAAGTTACAGGCGAAATGAAGCTAAAAATCATGATTTAAAAGGCCTAAGGTGGCGTAGTAAAAACGGTTCCCTGTATTAGGTTGTTGAGTTGTATAGTTTCACGGCGTGAAATACTGGCGGTAAGTTACGGAAAGTTAACGAAGAGAAGCTTTGCAGTTGTGACATTGACATACAATTGGGAAGTTGGGATTTGTGGTCATGTATTAATTAGAGTAACATTACTGATAGATTGGACGCGTTGGACTTTCCAGTTTGCAGAAGTAGTTGTACAGGATTCCTTTGAATCGGGGAAACCTATGACTCGTAGCGGGATTCGCGCAAGGGCTTGACATCGCTCGGTCAAGAAACCCATTTGGTTGATACAATATTTCTTGCGTGAGCATAATGCAAATATGTATACTGGCTTGCAGTGTTTTCAGCTATGATGTACGATGTTAAGATCTCAGTCGGTCAGGATATTCTTTAACAACGGTATCTTTTATCCTAACACGTCTTTCAATACGGTACCATTTACCCCTTGCAATAAAGTATATCAGTTGGAGGTTGAGGATGAACTAATCGATATTGAATTTCTCTAAGTACTGTTTGGTCAATGTTCGGATCTCATTATCTTGTTATTGCAAAAAATATATATTGGTTATAATCAATTACACCTTTAGTTTTATGATTATTTAGACATTCTATATAAATCCAGCATGGTATCAGTTAATATTTCGACGATATTGTTATATGTGACCAGTACATTTGAACATGTATGATTATAAACAGTAAAATTAGGCATTTAAACTGTAGGAAAAAAAATTCTACTGAAAAATGTTTCATCAGCATAAAAAACTAAGGATTGTCAAATCCGAGACTAGCAATATTTTATAGTACCTATATTTGCTCTTTTCAGGCCAAGTTCTCATGTAATGGCTTGTTTTAGTAGATTGCTTGTTTTTGTGTGGGTTTTTTTTTTGTGCTCCCACACAAAATGCGCATGCGCGGAATTTATTTTCCGTTGCCATGACGTATAAAAGTTACCGGCCATGCACCAACATTTTTCTTTATACATCAGATTTGCATAACATGATTAAAAGTAGTTATACTTGAACAAAAAGAACCAAAAAAACCTATAAAGTGTACAGAAAAAATAATTTAATTTCTCGAAATAAAAGTATACATCACTGTTACTTAGATACGATTTTCCACCTATAGAGGACGCCAGCAGGAAATGACGTACATTTATCCCCACAAGACGAAGTACTGGGGGGGGGGGGCCGGCACCAGACAGACCCCCCACCCCACTTTTCCAAAAAATTATAATGTTTTATGTGTATTTATCCCCCCCCCCCCATGTGTTGTATGTTTTATATTATGCAAAAGAATTTAGGTCAAAAAAATTTAATTCTCCTTTTTAACGGGGTATTTCTTTTAAAACCTAGTTTTATCTATAGGGTTGTTTTTCCGAATAGGTTTCCATCTTTCCATCATCTGACTTGAAATCCCTTCCCTATACTCTTGGTTGACCTTGGCTAGAGGTCGCCTATATCCCGTGTGTGCTATATATATATATATATATATATGCTATAGTTTGTGTATGCTATATTTTGCTTCCATGTTGGGATAGCCTTTATTTTTTCCCAAATCTCCCCAGTAATCTTAGGACCTTATAATCGGATCAAGAAAAGGTTTATTTTTATTTATTTAATATATTTTTGAATTTTGGCTAAGTAACGGTGTATTATAATTTAATTAAGAAAAAAAAAACTTAATGTGTTCTGTGTGCAAATATATTGTGTCATTATTCACATATTGGATTTGTAAATTGAAATCCGCTGTACTCGAGTTGGAATCCATACACTTTTTTATTTGCTTGTATTTCTCCCACCTAGAGTTAGGCCGTCTCAAATTATTTATTGGATTTCTGCCAAAATCTCTAAAAATGGTTGTTCTTCCCACACACACACACACACACACATACACACACACAGTGGGGATTTACCGTGCAGTGCGAGAGCTGCACATTTTGAGCAAATAGAATTAGAAGAGAGACCTATTAGATCCTTTGTTTTCGTGTATGTATGTAAAGTTTCCTATATGAGGTGTTTTTCCCGACTCTTTCATAGCCCCATGACGTCATTATCTCGTACTTTTCCCATATAGTTTCTCTGTCCCGATAATTAGGATTTGTGATAGTTTACGTAATATAATTAAAGTCTATTTAATTATTAAATTTTAATTGTAATGGATAATAAAAAGAAACTGAAGCTGTTTAGGAAAATTTATAAGAAATTAAAAGGGTGGCGGCTACAGCAGATTCCAATCCGGGGTGGGGGTATGAGGGCAAGGGTTCACTTTGTGATGGTCCCCTTTAAGGGGAGATTATCCATTGCCCCATCTCCCTCCCCTTCTTTTCACCCTTTGCAGCCCCGTCCCTCCCATTCACAAATCTTCCTAGAAGTTCTTTTTTTCTAATTAATTTGAAAGGATTACAAAAAAATTTGCCTATTCATTTTTTTTATGTTTATGACTTGGTCACACGCCATCATGGTTTTAGTTATGTTATCTGTTATTTTTCCTATTAAAGTTTTGTTAAAGTTGCCGTCTTGATATAAAACTTGGTTTCTTCTGTATTTTTATTTCTTGGATATCTCCATAATTAATTGTATCCTGTCTTGTTTCCTAAACTCGCACTGTGCCATCGCATGATATTTTGTGAAGTTCGCACATTTGCACATCAGATATTTTACATGTATGCATATGTCGTGTAGATATTTGAATATCAAGCTTTGTATTTTTGGAGAGCCGATGTTGGTCCAGTACCTCCAAGGTCTGTCCCAATTAACCGAGATATTTCCTCCTCTACTTTATTTTTAATTTTAGAGGTTAAATTTTCCCTTATCCAATTATATCTTTCCTTAGTTTCAATTCCCCAAAGTTCCTCATTTTCCCTATATTTACATAAAAGTTCCTTTGTACTTCTAAAGGTCCTTGTTGTTTCTAGTCTTTTTACCAGTTTATTATTTTTGTAGATGTCACTTATGTTTTTCATACTAAAACCAAACCAGTAAATGTATAAAGATTCCTAAGGGGTTTTGGGTTGGATATTTACTTCTTTTACATTATAAATTAAATACTAGAGAGGAGGCCTAACTCGAATCGGGAGAAACACAAATAAATAAAGAAAGAAAGTGCGGACCCTGACTCGAATACAGCCTACCTCATTTTGAAAATAGACTTTAATGTGAGAAACGCCACACCATAGTCAATCACATAAAACAAAAGGTTTTATTTTAATTTCAAATAGTAGTATACCGTTCATCTCGCCGGAATTCTAAATTGCAAATTAATTCAAAAGCAACTAAATTTATACCAGGACAAACAAATAAATTTGAAAAGTCCATAGAAAAATATATATTAAGACAACAGAGACAAATTTGACACAGTATTGCTGTCCCTACACACAGACTATATAGCATACACACACCATAGCATTGATACACATAGCATACACGGAACATAGAAAATTCTTGACAAAGATCACTAAAAATCAAGGATATGAAATCTGAAAATGGGAATAAGACCCATGTTTCAGACTACTACCCTTTAGAAAACACTAGGACTAATTATAAACTAAAAGTTTGATCAAAATTCCTTTTTTAAACTTTAAACAAGCACACACATCTTGGGGTATACAAGAGTACATGAAAACACTTTATTTTTTGTGGGGGGGGGTCATCTGTCTGGTGCCCCCCCCACCCATGATACTTTCGTAACTCATACTAGCGAAAGATTATCATTTGCACTCACATTGTATGTTCTTTAAAATAATGATTTTTTTTTTATTTGCGAGATATCGTCGTATAGTTAACCTGGATACAATATAATCTTGGTCCGTTTGCACCTTGAAACGTATCATGCGTGAATGGCAGGCGCCTTCAAGCAATCTGGTGATATTTTCGTCTCTTTTGCGATATTTTTTTTATCTGACATTAGCGATACACACACAGTAAGGATGCATACGCATGCCGGCATCCGCTACATTTACGGAGTTCGTTGATACATTTTGTTCTGTAAATTTCGCATGATGAAAAAAGAAGGAATACATTATAACAATGCAAGGTTTGTTTCTTTTATTTTATTTTCAATCAAGTGTTTGTTTATTGTACCGTGCCGGGGCGGGGTGGGATGGGGGGGGGGGGGGGGGCACAAATTCAACACAAAATTAGTTCCTTTCTTATCTGCATGGAATAATGGAGCAAATCTGATTGACGATATTGACTAGTAATAACAAGCTTTCAATTTACGCGCGCACACACGAAGACAACTTGAAAAATAGAAACAAACAATAAAATTAACTGGTAACTTCGCACTTGCTCAAGGTTTTGTAGTTACAATGCGGGGGGGGGGGTAGGGTCTGTGATATTATCTGGTTAGGCATGACTATTTCGCAGAAATACAAACAAATCTTTTGAGATGAGCATAAAATACAATTATTTCTTTTCCTCCATACATTTACGATGCTCTCAAAGGACCCACATATTTAGGTAAAAGTATGACCGTTACCAGGCGTTACCGAGTTGAATATATGCCGAGTAAACTTACGAATTACGCCACGTACAATGTATAAACAACACTTGGCAACTTTTGATGATAAAAGATGGTGTTTTTATTTATTTACTTATTTATTTAGTTATCAGAACTCTTTCAGAATAACAATGTAACTGCCGATTATACAGCTCGCCTCTAAGAAGATTTTCGTAGTTTCCAACTGCCATGCATAAAATAAGTTTATGCCAAAGTGATCGTGACCTACAAAATGTTGGCCATTGTCACAGGGCATAAAATTCATAAAACAATAAAGAACATTCCTTTTTGTTCTACCAAAGCAGCGGAACCATAATGAGTTGATAAAACACAAGGATATTTGTTGTTATTTTGCAAACCATTGCTAATAAAATCAGCTTCAGAAACTATTATTATTGTCCGCCCTAGAGGAAAGATTTTACAAGGTGGAAATCACTGACTGTCAGTATCCCTGGAATGACAACCAGTATGACAACTATAACTAGTTTGTGCATCAGTAAATAATCTTGAGTAGCCACTGCACCTGAAATGCGTGCAGTCCATTCATCGAATACCTCCTATTAATTCATTGTATAATACACATTTTACTTACTAAGAATACCCTATCACAGTATAAATGTTTAGTCATAAATCGGGAAAGTTTACAACTGTATATGCATATTTATTTCTATTTTAACCGTACTGTCATAAAGGTACTTCTGTGGAGGCTAGTGTGTATATGTCATGATGAAAGCTTATGTCATTAATAGTTTTCTTTCTTTGCTCTTTACAAAAAATCAAAATAATAAGACTTTCGTTCATCTTTTGTTAGATTTCATATTTTCTTGAGAATTTTTTAAAAAATGTATCTGGAAAGTAAACATAAAAAATACGATAATTTAAAAAATGAAATTTGGGTCTCCATCTAAAGAATTTATATATTCTTAGTTACTACTCAGTAATTTTTAATTATTCATAAATGATTGTAAGATAAATTAGTTTTACAATGTAAAAGTGCGAGTTTGCTCCATTTACAGAAGGGTTTACTTGCTATTCTCTTTGTATAATTCTCCCAGCTTTAAACTACAGATACAGAACATTACATAAGACAGCGAATTTCAGTCTTAACCTAAAGCTCGAGGCTGGAGAAGAGGTCACTAAATTACCGTTTCCATAGTTACACACTGGTCAGATAGAGCAGTCTCCCGCAGGTATCATTCCCTATAGATGAATTAGAGGCCAAGTAAACTGCCTTCATTTCATGAGCTATACTAGTGTAGTATAGATGAAATAAGTTTTAAATTGCAAAAGTTGTCTCTTTCTTTTGTAACCAAAGTGCAAATCAATAAAGAAATATAATGACATGTAAAATTACATGAACAGCAATGAAGGATCTTTTCACGAGAGTCGCAAAAGATTGAAACTATTTAACGAATTTCATAAATTTCATTTTAAATAATCTTAAATGTAAGATTATGTTATGTGTATCACATGACAGAAATGATATTCAATAAAAAGCATAAAAATAGGTTACATAATTGACTTTAAATTACATTCGTCATTACACCTTCAATTCATATGTCGTCATGCCGGCATTTGCTGAGTTATTGGGTGTTATTAAACGTATCATATAGTTACGTATGATACTGGAAAATATCATATGGGTATATTAATCTTAAGAGGAGCAACATTGGCTCAGTGGTTAGCGTCTCAGACCTGCGACCGAAAGGATGCAGGTTCAACCCCTGCCATCGGATCAAATCCTCGACCTTATTGGAAAATAATGAGATAACAAGTACATTCTACAAAGACATGGAACCTATTACCTCCACTGAAACATACGAAATGATCATCTAAATTTGCAACAAGTGATCAGGAGAAGTGCGACCTGTTGAACTCGGAAGTTTGATATGTTACACGTTTAAAAAATTATGATAAACAGTTACCGCATTTTGAAGTTAGAAATGAAACTTTTATTTCTGCCATCATTATATATAAACAAGAAATTATAGATGTAGTAACTAGTCTTGACCTAAACAAAACCGCTGGAACCAATCCAATAAGTAATAAACTTGTACAAGTATAGTTGAAGAAATGTATGTTCCATTGCAAATACATTTAAATAAATCACTCCCAGCCAGCGTGTTCCTAACACAGTGCAAGCTAGCGTATGACATACCGATGTATAAGAAAGGAGATAAAACACTACCGTCTAAATGCAGACTAATTGTTGACTTCAGCTAAATTATATACACTATTCATAAGTCCAACCTTAGAATATACTTCTGGAGTCTGGGATAATTGTTCTATTGAAGATTCGGAAAGATCAGAATAAAGGGGGGAAAATCAGATGGAAGATGCACGGATCGTTCCAGATCTATACCCATTAATTCTTCTAGATAGTCTCTTTATGCGGAAACTGCTTGGTTTGCACAACGAAGGAAAAGGAAGAGATTATGCATTATGTATTCGATTATAAATACTCAAGTACCTAACTATTTAAACGAACTTCTTCCACAAAGGAGATATGAGGCATCTAATTATCGTCTACGTTACTCTCAAAGTATCACACCAATCTCAACCAAACTTTATATTTTCACACGACCTTTTACCATATACGATTCGTCTTTAGAACTCTCTGCCTGATGATATCCGAAATCCTCCAAATCTTTCTATTTTTAAGAAACGTTTCTCTAATTTAACTAACGTGTCATCACACAAGCAGAAAGACATCTTATTGTAGGTGAGTAGTCACGTCACTCTTCAATGATAAATCTAGACTTAACCAAGAAGTGTATTGAAAGGTAGAGCGAAAGAGCTGGGATCTTTGGCATTAGGTAAGGGGCAATAGACAAAGTGTTCAACTTCTTCATTATCATAAGCACATGCACACGTGAAAGAGTTAACTAAATTCACCATGTAAAGGTCGGATTTCAGGAGACTACCTGCTTGTCTAAGTTTAGTATGTAGGATATTAAGGTGACATTTGTCAGTAGCGTAATTTTAGCGTGATGACCCGTTAGTTGAATTAGAAAAACGTTTCTTAAAAACAGAAAGATTTGGAGGATGAGAAACCTATAAACTGATATCAAATGTGTTAACATCGGTGGTTCTTTACAATTGGCATGACTTATTTGGTTATATACAAACCATCAAAAAACGGCAAGGGTAGAAGCGGGTAGCAAAGATATGAAGATCGGTAAGTCGCAAGCAATACCGAGACAAAAAAGGCAACTTTCAAGGTAGCATTTTCACACATTTATATTGACACGGGTCGTTTTAGACTAATGAGAAACCAATAACTGGATATCAAATAGGTCCAAATCTTTGTAGCTTTTTTTACGATTAACATGACATATTTAGCCTTATAGAAAACGATCATGTTGCAAGGATATAGGCGCACGGACAGAGAAATGAAGATGTACTTAATAAGATACATACACATAATTTTTACTGTTTTATTGCTTAAGTATATGCTTCATATCACTAGTATCAGCATCGAGGTATGTGATACCATCGCAAAACAGCAATACTAGAGGCACGTAACAAGGATATGAAGATTGGTAATGGTAAAGTCGCAAAGGATACTGGGTAAAATATATAAACTTTTCTAGGTTGCATTTTCACACATTTCTGTAGGTATAGATCAATTTAGACTGATGAGAAACCTACCAAATAATACCAGATTTGTCAAAATCTGTGTGTGCTTACGATTGGTATGACTTATTCGACTCTAAGATAAACGTTCGTGTTGTAAAGATCTAGGAGCACTAACATTCAAATGATTATCATCGAATTATATGGTACCATCTCAAAGCGGCAAGGGTAGAGGCACGTAGGTAGAATATAGAATATGATGATCCGTTGATGATCCGTAATATCGCAAGCGACACCAAGCAAAAAATATCAACTTTTTTACTTGCATTTTCACACATTTATATATTTCACAGATCAATTTAGACTGATGAGAAACCTATCAATTGATATCAAATTCGTCTAAATCGCGTTTTTAAAAAATTACTAATGTTATAACTTATTTGCCTATATGGAAAACGCTCATTGAGGAAGACATTGAGCGGACATACAGACACACAAAGATGTACTTTATAAGATGCATACACATATTATATATTGTTGTATAGCTTTCCTTATATGTTTGAGATCTATAATATTAAAATTGAAATATGTGGTACCGTGGCAAACTGCAATGGTAGAGGCACGTATCAAGGATATGAAGATCGTTAAAGTCGCAACCGATATCGAGTCAAAAATACAAACTATTTTATTTTCATTTTCACACATTTCTGTTGGCACAGATCGATTTAGACTGACGAGAAACCTAACAATTGATATCAAATTTTGCTAAATCGGTGTTTATTACTACTGTAATGACTTATTCACCTGTTTGTTAAACGATCGTATAGAAGACATTAGGAGAAAAGACAGACAAATGAAGACGTACTTAATAAGATACACACACATATTATTTACTGTTGTACAGCTTTAATTATATTCTTCAAATTTATAGTATTAGCATCGAAATATGTGGTACAATCGCAAAACGGCAATGGTAGTTTCACGTACCAAGGATATGAAGATCGGTAATGTCGCACCCGATATTCAGTAAAAAGAACAATCTTTTTTATTTTGCATTTTCACACATGTCTATTGGCAGAGATCGACTTAGAATCATGAGAAACGTATCAATTGATATCAAACTTGTCAACATCGTTGGTTGTTTGCGATTGGTATGACTTATTCGCCTATATGGAAAATATTCGGTTAGGAAGGCACTAAACGCAAGGACGTACAAATGAAGACGTACTTCATAAGACGCATACACATTATTTACCGTTGAACAGCTTTTATTATATGTGTCAGGTTTATAGAATTAGCATCGAAAAAATGTGATACGATCGCAAAACGGGAATGGCAGATGGACGTAGCAAGGATACGATGATCGGTAACGTTGTAAGCGATACTGAGTGAAAAATACCAACTTTTCTATTTTGCATTTTCACCCATTTATATTGGCACAGATCTATTTAGACTGATAAAAATTTATCAACTGATATCAAACGTGTCAAAATCGTTCTTTGCGATTGGTATGACTTATTCGCCCATATGGAAAACTTTCGTATAGGTCAGATGTAGGCACACGGAAAGACAGATAAAGACATGCTTAATAAGATACATACACATATTTTATAATTATGTACAGCTTTAATTCTATGCTTCAGATCTATAGTATTAGCATGGAAGTATGTGCTACCATCGCAGAACGGGAACGGTATATGAACGTAGCAAGGATATGAAGATCAGTAAAGTCGAACCCAATATTCAGTAAAAAGTACACTTTTTTGTATTCTGCATGTTCACACATGTCTGTTGGCACAGATCGAGTTAGACAGATGAGAAACCTATATATTAATATGAAATTTGTCAAAATCGGTGTTTGTTTACTATTGGTATGACTTATTCGTGTATATCGAAACCGTTCGTAGAGGAAGGCATTGGGCACACGAACATACATTATGAAGACGTACTTAATAAGAAGATACATAAACATATTATTTACTGTTGTACAGCTTTAATTATATGCTTCAAATCTATAGTATTAGCATCCAAGTAGGTGCTACCATCCCTAAACGGGAAGGATGGAAGCATCAAGGATACGAAGATCGGTAAAGTCGCAAGCGACAATGAGTCACAAATAGCAACTTTTTTATTATTCATTTTCACACATTTTTTTTAATTATTTTTTTTTTTTTTTTTTTTTTTTGTTGTTGCACAGATCGATTTAAACTGATGAGAAACCTATAAATTGATATCATATATGTCGAAGTCGGTGGTTGTTTACGATTGGTACAACTTATTTACCTATATGGAACATGTTCGTGTAGGAAGGCATTTTGGCGCACGGAAAGACAAACGAAGACGTATTTAATAAGATATATAAACATGTTATGCTGTTGTTTAGTTTTAATTTTATGCTTCAAATCAGTAGTCAGCATCGAAGTATGTTGTAAACTCCCCCTCCCCTTAGTATGCAACTGCAAGCACACTTTGTCAAATGCTAAAAGGCACTAACTTTCTTGAAAATTATAATAATCAAAAAAATTCCGGATTCGTATATTATAACGTTATAATGCGCTTTCATTTTCCGTCAGGTAGGTCTCCAGGTCGAGTTGTTATGAACAACAGGAAACAGTATCGTACATTCTTTGCTAAGCGATCGCTCAGGTGGTGCAGTGTCTGTACAGAGCGTCCGCCTTGGATGCGAGAGGTCGCGGATTCAAACCCCTGCCGAATCATACTAAAGACATAAAAATGGTACTAGCAGCTGCCTCTTTTGGCGCCCATCATTAAGATATTGGTGTGAGGATAATGTGATTGGGTGGGACAAAATACTGTATGTTTGTGGCATGATGCCACATTGCTAGACATCATTATAAACTGTCACAATGCAGACATGGTAGCGATATGATTGCATTTTTTTTTAAAGCTACGTTAAAAATTACACACACACACACACACACACACACACACACACACACTTTGCTTGGTTATTTGCTATTTGAAGAGATGGAATATTGTTCATATTTCAACCGCTTTTTATTAATGATCATCGATGTGACCAACATATACGATAATAATACTCCCGATGATGATGATGGTTGTTGTTCTGATTTCTGTATTACTACTGCTCCATGGGTATATTATATATCGAACTTGAAAACAGAAGCACTACCAGCAATAAAGCAGCTTTGAAAACAAATCGCACTTAATCGATATCAATATATATTGACATCAAAATGAACGTCAAATGCTCTGTGCAACTGTATCGAAATGAACTATTACATGCTGGGGTTTTTTTTCTTTTTTTTTTTGGACAGTTTTAGACCGAAAAAAGTAGTACTTCAAGGCTCTGTCTATGGTATAAATATGTTCATGTACACTTTTCCATTGTAACTTTAAGTGTATAGACTGCAAATACGATGAAGCACAAATCGAGGACGTCGAGTGTTAGCATTGGAACAATGTTACTACTTCGGTCGAGAAGGATAACGACCTATATATGTATTCCTGCCCACTACCATGTAGGATGTATCAAACTGTATATTACTCAAGCGCTCTTTGTCGAGCGTGCTGGTGTGTGTGTACAAAAAAAAATGGAATATAATAACTTTAACTGAAATATATACAATTAAATTCTATATAAAAGTGATGCGGCACCTGGGAGTAAAGCAAAAATGGAAGAAACAAATTTCCGGATCGCTACTATCAACAGCAATGGGATAGACAAAGCGAAAGCAGACAAAGTAGCCAAAGAAACAAACTTTGATGTAATAATGATACAAGAAACACACTATGGAATTAAGCCAGAGTTCAAAATTTTAGTAGAAGACAAATGTCACGGAATGGTGTAAATGTTGTTAATTAAATACATGTACTCGAGTTTCGTTTCTTTTTCTCTGTACAACGATACCCGAGGGTGATTATAATATGGTCTATGTATTTCGAAATCGTGAGTACGATTCGTCCTGTGCCACACGTGCAAGGTGCCTTTGATAAAGAATAACGAAAATTCTAAAGGTATAAATACGTTACTACATGTAAAGGACCTTTACAATACTAATGGTTTTGTCAGCAAGCGGCCTGCTAAAAGGAATCGCACAACTCCAGCTGTAGGGGTAGGTAATGTTTGGGGTTTTAAGCGATAACTAGTGTATTACCATATTTGCCTTTGCATGTTTGTTATAGTTTTCTTTACATACCATAATGCGTGCATTTTTTATTCTTGTTGCGATGTAGATTTATATTGGTAATGTAAAGCTAAATTTTTTTTAAAGAATTGTTTACTATTGTCTTATCAAGCAGGGTTAGGTTTACTATTGAACCTGTTTTGTAATTGCCATTATAATATAATCTTTTTAACTTACCATGTATAACGTCCTTACGTTATGTCTGTAACAAGTGTAGTACACTGTATCGGGTATATTTTCAGCTGAGTGAGTGAGTGAGTTTTTGATGGTAGGAATATCCGGGGTGTCCGGTGTTGTCAGAGGGTAGAAACGTCCGTGTGTCTGGAGCGTTTAAGGTGCCGGAGCGTCTACTGTCTAGCGTCCGGAGTGTCCAGAGGGACTAAGGTGACCCAGCTGTAGAGCCGCCAAAGGACCAGGGGGTCCGGAGGGTCTAGTATTTCAAGTATCCGGAGGGTCTAATATTTCAAGTGATCATAGTATTCCGAGGGTCCGGAGTCTATATTGGTTGTGAAATTGATTCGGAGGAGCTGTGGAGAGGATATGGTGCACGGGTGACGGAGTGCATCTCCACACGTGTATTTTTAGCTGTATGCTAATTTTGGGTTAGTAAGACCCAGTGTATTATTCAGGACTGGAAGGATAGATTGTATATCCGTTCTTGTTTAGTGATATATTTTCGCTACCTGAGCGAATACATTTTTTACTATGTGTAAACACTTACATTGTTTACTATTTGAGTGAACTATATTCATCTTTTCATTATTGAATCATTTGTGAAATCATTTATCCTGTATTTTAGGGTTACTGAACTAAATTTATTTGTATATTTTTTCCATCTTTGAAACTGTGCGTTTTTTATGTTAAATAGATCCAATATTTGGATTATAAATACGCACACATCTTCATAATCCACTATTCATATAAATCGCCACATTAAATCATATATATGTGTCGTCATTACGTGTTCTGTTGTTAATCCGAAATATCCCACCCGGTTATCTTGTTACAAATGGTGTCAGAAGTGGGATCATTCCGGATATAACAGAGCACTGAAATTGTTTTACTATATTTGTATGCTTTTTGTGTGTTTCAGATGCGTTTGACAAAGCACCAAGGTTAGGTAGATACCTAATATTACTTTATTTTTTGTATTTAATATTTTTGTTGCATTTCGTGAAAGAAAATACGGTTTGTGGTAATTACGTGGTTTGTATAAAACTGCACTTTAAGGTTGGTCACCACCAAACTTTTGAAATGACTTCTCTGAAAGAACTGGTAGAACTGGGGAAACAGTTTGGTTATGAGGGGGAGTCCCTTAGAAATTTCGTTCGTGAAGAACAAGCCCGGGAGAGGGACCAAAGATTAAAGGAGAGGGAATTAGAGAGGGAATTAGAAAGGGAAAAAAGGGAAACCCAGAAGGAAATGATAGAATTAGAGAAGGGTAAGATTTGAACTAGAGAAACAGGCTGAGAGGGAAAGGATAGAATGGGAAAGGGAAGCAGAGAGGGAGAAGTTAGAAGGGGAAGATAGAAATCGGCAGAGGGAACATCTAAGAAATTCTGAGCTATTGCAAGCTAAAAAAAGAGGGGGAACATGATGTTAAACTGAGAGGTCCAAAATTGCCCCCATTTGAAGACGATAAAGATAATATGGATAGTTATCTAAATAGGTTCGAGAGGTATGCTACGGTACAAAAATGGAAGAAAGACGATTGGCGTCTCCATCTTAGCGCGTTATTGAAAGGTAAAGCGTTAGACGTGTATTCGCGTTTATCCACGGCCGATTCGCTCAATTACCCCGTGTTGAAAGAGGCACTTCTCAAGAAATATGAACTAACCGAGCAAGGGTTTCGCAAGAAGTTTAAGTATAGTAAACCAGAGAGAGGCGAAACATTCATACAGTTCGTCAGTAGGACTTGCAATTATTTGCAGCGATGGGTGGAATGTGGTAAAGTCGTCAAGACATTTGAGGGTTTTGTCGATTTCTTGCTTCGTGACCAATTGTTAACAACTTGTGGCAAGGAGTTATATTTATTCTTGAAGGAAAGATCCTTCAAAAATGTACATGAAATGGCCACACAGGCGGATTTGTTCGCCGAAGCTCGGGGAGGTTCGCAGAATGTCATCACGCGAGATGTCAAAGGTGGGAATCAGGTCAACGACAGAAAACCCAGGGAACCTGAAAAATCTGGTAGGAGTAACCAGGGGAAGCGGAGTGACATGCAATGTTTCATTTGCAAGGAAGTGGGTCATATCTCCCACTATTGTCCTAAGCGGAAGGGACCAGTCCAGAAAGTAACGGTAGCCATTAGAGGCAGAAGATCGGTAAATGGAAAACTTAATGTTTCCCAGCAAGTTAAGCGGAAAGCGGTGCGTGAACCGGTGGTGCGTTCAGAGACCAGTCGCGATGTGATCCAATCAATCGGCACGTGTATTTTTCCAGAGGCACGGGTGCCGACCGCAAACGGCACTGTTAACGGACAAGAAGTCACCGTTCTACGAGACACGGGATGCACTACTGTAGTCGTGAAACGGAGCTTAGTCCGCGATGATCAATTGCTTGGGTTTAAATCACCTTGCATGTTGCTTGACCAGACAATCGACCACGTCCCAGTTGCAAGGATAATGATAGATACACCTTTTTTGACCGGGACTGTGGAAGCTTTATGCGTAGCCAACCCGATCTATGAACTGACGATTGGCAACGTACCGGGTTCTAGACTTCCAACCATAGCAGATTTCCGATTCCCTATCATCCAGGCAGTGCAAACTAGGGCTCAGGTAAAGGAGGAAAATAAACCTTTGCGTAAGTTAAAAGTACCGGAAGCCATTACTGATATATCCCGCGAAGAATTCCAAAATGAGCAAAAACGTGACGCGTCTTTACGTGCAACCTCTGAGAAGGCATTAACGGGTACCGTGAGAAAGTGTAAGAACGGGGGTTCCTCTAAATTCCTTGTTCGAAAGGGTTTAATGTACAGGGAATACTCTACATCGGATAGGAAGTTCTTGCAATTAGTGGTTCCCCAGAAATTTAGGGCACATGTACTAAAGGTCGCGCACGAGTCGAGTATGGCAGGTCATTTAGGCGTAAAGAAAACAACGGATAGGGTATTAAGAGAATTTTATTGGCCTGGCGTCAATAGCGACATAGCGCGGTTCTGTCGCTCGTGCGACGTTTGCCAGAAGACGATCTCTAAGGGCAGGGTAACTAGAGTACCGTTAGGTCAGATGCCCTTGATAGATACTCCGTTCAAACGAGTAGCTATCGACATTGTAGGACCAATATTTCCGCATACAGATCGGAAAAACCGATACATCTTGACACTGGTAGATTACGCTACCAGATATCCAGAAGCCATAGCTTTGCCATCAATTGAAACCGAACGTGTAGCCGAAGCGCTCGTAGACATGTTCAGCAGGGTCGGAGTGCCCGAAGAGGTTCTTACGGATTGTGGAGCGCAATTCACCTCAGATCTTATGGCAGAAATTAGTAGGTTGTTGTCCCTTAAACAGTTACGCACAACACCTTACCATCCTATGTGCAATGGATTGGTCGAGAAATTCAACGGCACATTGAAGCAAATGTTGCGGAGAATGTGTGCGGAAAGACCGAAGGATTGGGATAGATATATGAACGCCCTTTTGTTCGCATATCGTGAGGTTCCTCAGGAAAGCTTGGGTTTCTCCCCGTTTGAACTATTGTACGGTAGGACAGTTCGTGGTCCTATGCGCATACTTCGTGAACTGTGGACAGACGAGGTCGCGGACGAAGAAGTTAAGACCACATACCATTACGTAGTTGATTTGCGCGAAAGATTAGAAACTACTTGTCAAATGGCGCAAGACGAACTCGCGAAATCTAGTCGTAGGTACGCCAAGTACTACAACCGAGGAACTCGGAGTAAAAAATTTGACGTAGGCGATCAAGTGTTGGTGCTTCTCCCAACGAATAACAACAAGCTGCTAGTCCAATGGAAAGGGCCATATGAAGTCAGACAGGTGAAAGGCGAAATGGATTATATCATTGATATGGAGGGGAAGTCCAAGACATTTCATGCCAATATGCTTAAACTCTACGTAGCGAGACCTGGACAAACGATTGATAAAGGGATTTTGAATGTAGTATGCGTTGCGGTGATAGAGGATAGGTCTGGTGACGAAGCGGAATTCGTCTCCAGCACAGAAATACCCCTTGAATACCCCATGGACGTTGGTAAAGAAAGTATTGACCAGATAAATGTATGCCCTGAGTTATCGGAGGGTCAACGTACACAGATTATGGAGGTTTTGTCCAAATATCCAGATGTGTTCACGGACAGACCAGGCTGTACGGGTCTAATTCGACACGAGATCAAATTGAATACCACTGAGCCTATCAGGATTAAAGGATATCCGATACCCTTTAATGCACGGGAGACAATCAGCGAAGAAGTGATGAAAATGTTAGACCAGGGAGTGATCGAACCTTCAAACTCCCCATACTCGTCCCCCGTGGTGTTAGTCAGAAAGAAAGACGGGACCAACCGGTTTTGCATCGACTTTCGGCAATTAAACAGGATCACCGTATTTGATGCAGAACCAATGCCAGATATGGAAAGTGTATTTTCAAAATTGGCAGGTCATAAATACATTTCCAAATTAGATCTAAGCAGGGGATATTGGCAGATACCCATCGCCGATAATGCCCGCGAGTTAACGGCATTCGCGACTCCCAAAGGACTGTTTCAATTTAAAGTTATGCCTTTCGGTTTAGTCAACGCCGGTGCGTCGTGCGTTCGTCTCATGCGCAAATTATTAAACGGAACGGAAAACGTCGACAGCTTCGTAGACGACATCTTTGTTTACACGCATACATGGGATGAACATGTTAAGGTATTACGGGATCTGTTAGATAGACTTCACATTGCAAATCTTTCAGTTAGGCCTACTAAGTGTAGCATAGGGTATTCCAGTTTGGAATGTTTGGGACATCTGGTAAGTGGACTAGGCCAGTTGCAACCTCATCCAGATAAAATAGGAGCAATCAGGGATGCCCCTAGACCAGAGACAAAAAAACAAGTAAGGTCTTTCCTAGGTCTAATCGGGTTCTACAGGAAATTCGTCCCCAACTTTTCGGCTATTGCCAGCCCATTAACGGATTTGACTAGGAAGGGGCAACCGAAGAAAGTTTCATGGGGTGTATGCCAGGAAAAAGCGTTTAACACTCTAAAACACAAACTGGTAAGTGCACCAATTTTAAAGTTGCCGGAAATAGATAAACCTTTTGTACTGAGGACTGATGCGTCCGATACGGGTCTTGGGGCTGTTTTGCTACAGGAGCAAGGGGGGATGAAATTGCCCATTGCTTATGCAAGTAGGAAATTGCTCCCTAGAGAGGAAAAGTACTCCGTGATTGAAAAGGAGTGCCTAGGTTTAGTATGGGGAATAGGAAAATTCCATACATATCTTTTTGGGAGGGAGTTTACCTTGCAAACGGACCATCAGCCGCTTTTATATTTGAATAAAGCAAAGGTCACCAATGCAAGATTGATGCATTGGGCGTTGTCTTTGCAACCATACAGTTTTCGAATCGAGGCAATTCGAGGGTCAGAAAATGTGGGAGCTGATTTTTTAAGTAGGGTGTAATTAGCAAATCATTTCGTTCGGTCTGAAAATTGGAAGTTTTAATAATGATTCATTGTTCACATTCCGTGATTGTTCTAAAAGTGATACCCCTTTTTTTAGGGGGGAGGTATTGTCACGGAATGGTGTAAATGTTGTTAATTAAATACATGTACTCGAGTTTCGTTTCTTTTTCTCTGTACAACGATACCCGAGGGTGATTATAATATGGTCTATGTATTTCGAAATCGTGAGTACGATTCGTCCTGTGCCACACGTGCAAGGTGCCTTTGATAAAGAATAACGAAAATTCTAAAGGTATAAATACGTTACTACATGTAAAGGACCTTTACAATACTAATGGTTTTGTCAGCAAGCGGCCTGCTAAAAGGAATCGCACAACTCCAGCTGTAGGGGTAGGTAATGTTTGGGGTTTTAAGCGATAACTAGTGTATTACCATATTTGCCTTTGCATGTTTGTTATAGTTTTCTTTACATACCATAATGCGTGCATTTTTTATTCTTGTTGCGATGTAGATTTATATTGGTAATGTAAAGCTAAATTTTTTTAAAAGAATTGTTTACTATTGTCTTATCAAGCAGGGTTAGGTTTACTATTGAACCTGTTTTGTAATTGCCATTATAATATAATCTTTTTAACTTACCATGTATAACGTCCTTACGTTATGTCTGTAACAAGTGTAGTACACTGTATCGGGTATATTTTCAGCTGAGTGAGTGAGTGAGTTTTTGATGGTAGGAATATCCGGGGTGTCCGGTGTTGTCAGAGGGTAGAAACGTCCGTGTGTCCGGAGCGTTTAAGGTGCCGGAGCGTCTACTGTCTAGCGTCCGGAGTGTCCAGAGGGACTAAGGTGACCCAGCTGTAGAGCCGTCAAAGGACCAGGGGGTCCGGAGGGTCTAGTATTTCAAGTATCCGGAGGGTCTAATATTTCAAGTGATCATAGTATTCCGAGGGTCCGGAGTCTATATTGGTTGTGAAATTGATTCGGAGGAGCTGTGGAGAGGATATGGTGCACGGGTGACGGAGTGCATCTCCACACGTGTATTTTTAGCTGTATGCTAATTTTGGGTTAGTAAGACCCAGTGTATTATTCAGGACTGGAAGGATAGATTGTATATCCGTTCTTGTTTAGTGATATATTTTCGCTACCTGAGCGAATACATTTTTTACTATGTGTAAACACTTACATTGTTTACTATTTGAGTGAACTATATTCATCTTTCCATTATTGAATCATTTGGCTTACATTGTTTACTATTTGAGTGAACTATATTCATCTTTTCATTATTGAATCATTTGTGAAATCATTTATCCTGTATTTTAGGGTTACTGAACTAAATTTATTTGTATATTTTTTCCATCTTTGAAACTGTGCGTTTTTTATGTTAAATAGATCCAATATTTGGATTATAAATACGCACACATCTTCATAATCCACTATTCATATAAATCGCCACATTAAATCATATATATGTGTCGTCATTACGTGTTCTGTTGTTAATCCGAAATATCCCACCCGGTTATCTTGTTACAAATGGTGTCAGAAGTGGGATCATTCCGGATATAACAGAGCACTGAAATTGTTTTACTATATTTGTATGCTTTTTGTGTGTTTCAGATGCGTTTGACAAAGCACCAAGGTTAGGTAGATACCTAATATTACTTTATTTTTTGTATTTAATATTTTTGTTGCATTTCGTGAAAGAAAATACGGTTTGTGGTAATTACGTGGTTTGTATAAAACTGCACTTTAAGGTTGGTCACCACCAAACTTTTGAAATGACTTCTATGAAAGAACTGGTAGAACTGGGGAAACAGTTTGGTTATGAGGGGGAGTCCCTTAGAAATTTCGTTCGTGAAGAACAAGCCCGGGAGAGGGACCAAAGATTAAAGGAGAGGGAATTAGAGAGGGAATTAGAAAGGGAAAAAAGGGAAACCCAGAAGGAAATGATAGAATTAGAGAAGGGTAAGATTGAACTAGAGAAACAGGCTGAGAGGGAAAGGATAGAATGGGAAAGGGAAGCAGAGAGGGAGAAGTTAGAAGGGGAAGATAGAAATCGGCAGAGGGAACATCTAAGAAATTCTGAGCTATTGCAAGCTAAAAAAAGAGGGGGAACATGATGTTAAACTGAGAGGTCCAAAATTGCCCCCATTTGAAGACGATAAAGATAATATGGATAGTTATCTAAATAGGTTCGAGAGGTATGCTACGGTACAAAAATGGAAGAAAGACGATTGGCGTCTCCATCTTAGCGCGTTATTGAAAGGTAAAGCGTTAGACGTGTATTCGCGTTTATCCACGGCCGATTCGCTCAATTACCCCGTGTTGAAAGAGGCACTTCTCAAGAAATATGAACTAACCGAGCAAGGGTTTCGCAAGAAGTTTAAGTATAGTAAACCAGAGAGAGGCGAAACATTCATACAGTTCGTCAGTAGGACTTGCAATTATTTGCAGCGATGGGTGGAATGTGGTAAAGTCGTCAAGACATTTGAGGGTTTTGTCGATTTCTTGCTTCGTGACCAATTGTTAACAACTTGTGGCAAGGAGTTATATTTATTCTTGAAGGAAAGATCCTTCAAAAATGTACATGAAATGGCCACACAGGCGGATTTGTTCGCCGAAGCTCGGGGAGGTTCGCAGAATGTCATCACGCGAGATGTCAAAGGTGGGAATCAGGTCAACGACAGAAAACCCAGGGAACCTGAAAAATCTGGTAGGAGTAACCAGGGGAAGCGGAGTGACATGCAATGTTTCATTTGCAAGGAAGTGGGTCATATCTCCCACTATTGTCCTAAGCGGAAGGGACCAGTCCAGAAAGTAACGGTAGCCATTAGAGGCAGAAGATCGGTAAATGGAAAACTTAATGTTTCCCAGCAAGTTAAGCGGAAAGCGGTGCGTGAACCGGTGGTGCGTTCAGAGACCAGTCGCGATGTGATCCAATCAATCGGCACGTGTATTTTTCCAGAGGCACGGGTGCCGACCGCAAACGGCACTGTTAACGGACAAGAAGTCACCGTTCTACGAGGCACGGGATGCACTACTGTAGTCGTGAAACGGAGCTTAGTCCGCGATGATCAATTGCTTGGGTTTAAATCACCTTGCATGTTGCTTGACCAGACAATCGACCACGTCCCAGTTGCAAGGATAATGATAGATACACCTTTTTTGACCGGGACTGTGGAAGCTTTATGCGTAGCCAACCCGATCTATGAACTGACGATTGGCAACGTACCGGGTTCTAGACTTCCAACCATAGCAGATTTCCGATTCCCTATCATCCAGGCAGTGCAAACTAGGGCTCAGGTAAAGGAGGAAAATAAACCTTTGCGTAAGTTAAAAGTACCGGAAGCCATTACTGATATATCCCGCGAAGAATTCCAAAATGAGCAAAAACGTGACGCGTCTTTACGTGCAACCTCTGAGAAGGCATTAACGGGTACCGTGAGAAAGTGTAAGAACGGGGGTTCCTCTAAATTCCTTGTTCGAAAGGGTTTAATGTACAGGGAATACTCTACATCGGATAGGAAGTTCTTGCAATTAGTGGTTCCCCAGAAATTTAGGGCACATGTACTAAAGGTCGCGCACGAGTCGAGTATGGCAGGTCATTTAGGCGTAAAGAAAACAACGGATAGGGTATTAAGAGAATTTTATTGGCCTGGCGTCAATAGCGACATAGCGCGGTTCTGTCGCTCGTGCGACGTTTGCCAGAAGACGATCTCTAAGGGCAGGGTAACTAGAGTACCGTTAGGTCAGATGCCCTTGATAGATACTCCGTTCAAACGAGTAGCTATCGACATTGTAGGACCAATATTTCCGCATACAGATCGGAAAAACCGATACATCTTGACACTGGTAGATTACGCTACCAGATATCCAGAAGCCATAGCTTTGCCATCAATTGAAACCGAACGTGTAGCCGAAGCGCTCGTAGACATGTTCAGCAGGGTCGGAGTGCCCGAAGAGGTTCTTACGGATTGTGGAGCGCAATTCACCTCAGATCTTATGGCAGAAATTAGTAGGTTGTTGTCCCTTAAACAGTTACGCACAACACCTTACCATCCTATGTGCAATGGATTGGTCGAGAAATTCAACGGCACATTGAAGCAAATGTTGCGGAGAATGTGTGCGGAAAGACCGAAGGATTGGGATAGATATATGAACGCCCTTTTGTTCGCATATCGTGAGGTTCCTCAGGAAAGCTTGGGTTTCTCCCCGTTTGAACTATTGTACGGTAGGACAGTTCGTGGTCCTATGCGCATACTTCGTGAACTGTGGACAGACGAGGTCGCGGACGAAGAAGTTAAGACCACATACCATTACGTAGTTGATTTGCGCGAAAGATTAGAAACTACTTGTCAAATGGCGCAAGACGAACTCGCGAAATCTAGTCGTAGGTACGCCAAGTACTACAACCGAGGAACTCGGAGTAAAAAATTTGACGTAGGCGATCAAGTGTTGGTGCTTCTCCCAACGAATAACAACAAGCTGCTAGTCCAATGGAAAGGGCCATATGAAGTCAGACAGGTGAAAGGCGAAATGGATTATATCATTGATATGGAGGGGAAGTCCAAGACATTTCATGCCAATATGCTTAAACTCTACGTAGCGAGACCTGGACAAACGATTGATAAAGGGATTTTGAATGTAGTATGCGTTGCGGTGATAGAGGATAGGTCTGGTGACGAAGCGGAATTCGTCTCCAGCACAGAAATACCCCTTGAATACCCCATGGACGTTGGTAAAGAAAGTATTGACCAGATAAATGTATGCCCTGAGTTATCGGAGGGTCAACGTACACAGATTATGGAGGTTTTGTCCAAATATCCAGATGTGTTCACGGACAGACCAGGCTGTACGGGTCTAATTCGACACGAGATCAAATTGAATACCACTGAGCCTATCAGGATTAAAGGATATCCGATACCCTTTAATGCACGGGAGACAATCAGCGAAGAAGTGATGAAAATGTTAGACCAGGGAGTGATCGAACCTTCAAACTCCCCATACTCGTCCCCCGTGGTGTTAGTCAGAAAGAAAGACGGGACCAACCGGTTTTGCATCGACTTTCGGCAATTAAACAGGATCACCGTATTTGATGCAGAACCAATGCCAGATATGGAAAGTGTATTTTCAAAATTGGCAGGTCATAAATACATTTCCAAATTAGATCTAAGCAGGGGATATTGGCAGATACCCATCGCCGATAATGCCCGCGAGTTAACGGCATTCGCGACTCCCAAAGGACTGTTTCAATTTAAAGTTATGCCTTTCGGTTTAGTCAACGCCGGTGCGTCGTGCGTTCGTCTCATGCGCAAATTATTAAACGGAACGGAAAACGTCGACAGCTTCGTAGACGACATCTTTGTTTACACGCATACATGGGATGAACATGTTAAGGTATTACGGGATCTGTTAGATAGACTTCACATTGCAAATCTTTCAGTTAGGCCTACTAAGTGTAGCATAGGGTATTCCAGTTTGGAATGTTTGGGACATCTGGTAAGTGGACTAGGCCAGTTGCAAACTCATCCAGATAAAATAGGAGCAATCAGGGATGCCCCTAGACCAGAGACAAAAAAACAAGTAAGGTCTTTCCTAGGTCTAATCGGGTTCTACAGGAAATTCGTCCCCAACTTTTCGGCTATTGCCAGCCCATTAACGGATTTGACTAGGAAGGGGCAACCGAATAAAGTTTCATGGGGTGTATGCCAGGAAAAAGCGTTTAACACTCTAAAACACAAACTGGTAAGTGCACCAATTTTAAAGTTGCCGGAAATAGATAAACCTTTTGTACTGAGGACTGATGCGTCCGATACGGGTCTTGGGGCTGTTTTGCTACAGGAGCAAGGGGGGATGAAATTGCCCATTGCTTATGCAAGTAGGAAATTGCTCCCTAGAGAGGAAAAGTACTCCGTGATTGAAAAGGAGTGCCTAGGTTTAGTATGGGGAATAGGAAAATTCCATACATATCTTTTTGGGAGGGAGTTTACCTTGCAAACGGACCATCAGCCGCTTTTATATTTGAATAAAGCAAAGGTCACCAATGCAAGATTGATGCATTGGGCGTTGTCTTTGCAACCATACAGTTTTCGAATCGAGGCAATTCGAGGGTCAGAAAATGTGGGAGCTGATTTTTTAAGTAGGGTGTAATTAGCAAATCATTTCGTTCGGTCTGAAAATTGGAAGTTTTAATAATGATTCATTGTTCACATTCCGTGATTGTTCTAAAAGTGATACCCCTTTTTTTAGGGGGGAGGTATTGTCACGGAATGGTGTAAATGTTGTTAATTAAATACATGTACTCGAGTTTCGTTTCTTTTTCTCTGTACAACGATACCCGAGGGTGATTATAATATGGTCTATGTATTTCGAAATCGTGAGTACGATTCGTCCTGTGCCACACGTGCAAGGTGCCTTTGATAAAGAATAACGAAAATTCTAAAGGTATAAATACGTTACTACATGTAAAGGACCTTTACAATACTAATGGTTTTGTCAGCAAGCGGCCTGCTAAAAGGAATCGCACAACTCCAGCTGTAGGGGTAGGTAATGTTTGGGGTTTTAAGCGATAACTAGTGTATTACCATATTTGCCTTTGCATGTTTGTTATAGTTTTCTTTACATACCATAATGCGTGCATTTTTTATTCTTGTTGCGATGTAGATTTATATTGGTAATGTAAAGCTAAATTTTTTTAAAAGAATTGTTTACTATTGTCTTATCAAGCAGGGTTAGGTTTACTATTGAACCTGTTTTGTAATTGCCATTATAATATAATCTTTTTAACTTACCATGTATAACGTCCTTACGTTATGTCTGTAACAAGTGTAGTACACTGTATCGGGTATATTTTCAGCTGAGTGAGTGAGTGAGTTTTTGATGGTAGGAATATCCGGGGTGTCCGGTGTTGTCAGAGGGTAGAAACGTCCGTGTGTCCGGAGCGTTTAAGGTGCCGGAGCGTCTACTGTCTAGCGTCCGGAGTGTCCAGAGGGACTAAGGTGACCCAGCTGTAGAGCCGTCAAAGGACCAGGGGGTCCGGAGGGTCTAGTATTTCAAGTATCCGGAGGGTCTAATATTTCAAGTGATCATAGTATTCCGAGGGTCCGGAGTCTATATTGGTTGTGAAATTGATTCGGAGGAGCTGTGGAGAGGATATGGTGCACGGGTGACGGAGTGCATCTCCACACGTGTATTTTTAGCTGTATGCTAATTTTGGGTTAGTAAGACCCAGTGTATTATTCAGGACTGGAAGGATAGATTGTATATCCGTTCTTGTTTAGTGATATATTTTCGCTACCTGAGCGAATACATTTTTTACTATGTGTAAACACTTACATTGTTTACTATTTGAGTGAACTATATTCATCTTTTCATTATTGAATCATTTGTGAAATCATTTATCCTGTATTTTAGGGTTACTGAACTAAATTTATTTGTATATTTTTTCCATCTTTGAAACTGTGCGTTTTTTATGTTAAATAGATCCAATATTTGGATTATAAATACGCACACATCTTCATAATCCACTATTCATATAAATCGCCACATTAAATCATATATATGTGTCGTCATTACGTGTTCTGTTGTTAATCCGAAATATCCCACCCGGTTATCTTGTTACAAATGGTGTCAGAAGTGGGATCATTCCGGATATAACAGAGCACTGAAATTGTTTTACTATATTTGTATGCTTTTTGTGTGTTTCAGATGCGTTTGACAAAGCACCAAGGTTAGGTAGATACCTAATATTACTTTATTTTTTGTATTTAATATTTTTGTTGCATTTCGTGAAAGAAAATACGGTTTGTGGTAATTACGTGGTTTGTATAAAACTGCACTTTAAGGTTGGTCACCACCAAACTTTTGAAATGACTTCTATGAAAGAACTGGTAGAACTGGGGAAACAGTTTGGTTATGAGGGGGAGTCCCTTAGAAATTTCGTTCGTGAAGAACAAGCCCGGGAGAGGGACCAAAGATTAAAGGAGAGGGAATTAGAGAGGGAATTAGAAAGGGAAAAAAGGGAAACCCAGAAGGAAATGATAGAATTAGAGAAGGGTAAGATTGAACTAGAGAAACAGGCTGAGAGGGAAAGGATAGAATGGGAAAGGGAAGCAGAGAGGGAGAAGTTAGAAGGGGAAGATAGAAATCGGCCGAGGGAACATCTAAGAAATTCTGAGCTATTGCAAGCTAAAAAAAGAGGGGGAACATGATGTTAAACTGAGAGGTCCAAAATTGCCCCCATTTGAAGACGATAAAGATAATATGGATAGTTATCTAAATAGGTTCGAGAGGTATGCTACGGTACAAAAATGGAAGAAAGACGATTGGCGTCTCCATCTTAGCGCGTTATTGAAAGGTAAAGCGTTAGACGTGTATTCGCGTTTATCCACGGCCGATTCGCTCAATTACCCCGTGTTGAAAGAGGCACTTCTCAAGAAATATGAACTAACCGAGCAAGGGTTTCGCAAGAAGTTTAAGTATAGTAAACCAGAGAGAGGCGAAACATTCATACAGTTCGTCAGTAGGACTTGCAATTATTTGCAGCGATGGGTGGAATGTGGTAAAGTCGTCAAGACATTTGAGGGTTTTGTCGATTTCTTGCTTCGTGACCAATTGTTAACAACTTGTGGCAAGGAGTTATATTTATTCTTGAAGGAAAGATCCTTCAAAAATGTACATGAAATGGCCACACAGGCGGATTTGTTCGCCGAAGCTCGGGGAGGTTCGCAGAATGTCATCACGCGAGATGTCAAAGGTGGGAATCAGGTCAACGACAGAAAACCCAGGGAACCTGAAAAATCTGGTAGGAGTAACCAGGGGAAGCGGAGTGACATGCAATGTTTCATTTGCAAGGAAGTGGGTCATATCTCCCACTATTGTCCTAAGCGGAAGGGACCAGTCCAGAAAGTAACGGTAGCCATTAGAGGCAGAAGATCGGTAAATGGAAAACTTAATGTTTCCCAGCAAGTTAAGCGGAAAGCGGTGCGTGAACCGGTGGTGCGTTCAGAGACCAGTCGCGATGTGATCCAATCAATCGGCACGTGTATTTTTCCAGAGGCACGGGTGCCGACCGCAAACGGCACTGTTAACGGACAAGAAGTCACCGTTCTACGAGACACGGGATGCACTACTGTAGTCGTGAAACGGAGCTTAGTCCGCGATGATCAATTGCTTGGGTTTAAATCACCTTGCATGTTGCTTGACCAGACAATCGACCACGTCCCAGTTGCAAGGATAATGATAGATACACCTTTTTTGACCGGGACTGTGGAAGCTTTATGCGTAGCCAACCCGATCTATGAACTGACGATTGGCAACGTACCGGGTTCTAGACTTCCAACCATAGCAGATTTCCGATTCCCTATCATCCAGGCAGTGCAAACTAGGGCTCAGGTAAAGGAGGAAAATAAACCTTTGCGTAAGTTAAAAGTACCGGAAGCCATTACTGATATATCCCGCGAAGAATTCCAAAATGAGCAAAAACGTGACGCGTCTTTACGTGCAACCTCTGAGAAGGCATTAACGGGTACCGTGAGAAAGTGTAAGAACGGGGGTTCCTCTAAATTCCTTGTTCGAAAGGGTTTAATGTACAGGGAATACTCTACATCGGATAGGAAGTTCTTGCAATTAGTGGTTCCCCAGAAATTTAGGGCACATGTACTAAAGGTCGCGCACGAGTCGAGTATGGCAGGTCATTTAGGCGTAAAGAAAACAACGGATAGGGTATTAAGAGAATTTTATTGGCCTGGCGTCAATAGCGACATAGCGCGGTTCTGTCGCTCGTGCGACGTTTGCCAGAAGACGATCTCTAAGGGCAGGGTAACTAGAGTACCGTTAGGTCAGATGCCCTTGATAGATACTCCGTTCAAACGAGTAGCTATCGACATTGTAGGACCAATATTTCCGCATACAGATCGGAAAAACCGATACATCTTGACACTGGTAGATTACGCTACCAGATATCCAGAAGCCATAGCTTTGCCATCAATTGAAACCGAACGTGTAGCCGAAGCGCTCGTAGACATGTTCAGCAGGGTCGGAGTGCCCGAAGAGGTTCTTACGGATTGTGGAGCGCAATTCACCTCAGATCTTATGGCAGAAATTAGTAGGTTGTTGTCCCTTAAACAGTTACGCACAACACCTTACCATCCTATGTGCAATGGATTGGTCGAGAAATTCAACGGCACATTGAAGCAAATGTTGCGGAGAATGTGTGCGGAAAGACCGAAGGATTGGGATAGATATATGAACGCCCTTTTGTTCGCATATCGTGAGGTTCCTCAGGAAAGCTTGGGTTTCTCCCCGTTTGAACTATTGTACGGTAGGACAGTTCGTGGTCCTATGCGCATACTTCGTGAACTGTGGACAGACGAGGTCGCGGACGAAGAAGTTAAGACCACATACCATTACGTAGTTGATTTGCGCGAAAGATTAGAAACTACTTGTCAAATGGCGCAAGACGAACTCGCGAAATCTAGTCGTAGGTACGCCAAGTACTACAACCGAGGAACTCGGAGTAAAAAATTTGACGTAGGCGATCAAGTGTTGGTGCTTCTCCCAACGAATAACAACAAGCTGCTAGTCCAATGGAAAGGGCCATATGAAGTCAGACAGGTGAAAGGCGAAATGGATTATATCATTGATATGGAGGGGAAGTCCAAGACATTTCATGCCAATATGCTTAAACTCTACGTAGCGAGACCTGGACAAACGATTGATAAAGGGATTTTGAATGTAGTATGCGTTGCGGTGATAGAGGATAGGTCTGGTGACGAAGCGGAATTCGTCTCCAGCACAGAAATACCCCTTGAATACCCCATGGACGTTGGTAAAGAAAGTATTGACCAGATAAATGTATGCCCTGAGTTATCGGAGGGTCAACGTACACAGATTATGGAGGTTTTGTCCAAATATCCAGATGTGTTCACGGACAGACCAGGCTGTACGGGTCTAATTCGACACGAGATCAAATTGAATACCACTGAGCCTATCAGGATTAAAGGATATCCGATACCCTTTAATGCACGGGAGACAATCAGCGAAGAAGTGATGAAAATGTTAGACCAGGGAGTGATCGAACCTTCAAACTCCCCATACTCGTCCCCCGTGGTGTTAGTCAGAAAGAAAGACGGGACCAACCGGTTTTGCATCGACTTTCGGCAATTAAACAGGATCACCGTATTTGATGCAGAACCAATGCCAGATATGGAAAGTGTATTTTCAAAATTGGCAGGTCATAAATACATTTCCAAATTAGATCTAAGCAGGGGATATTGGCAGATACCCATCGCCGATAATGCCCGCGAGTTAACGGCATTCGCGACTCCCAAAGGACTGTTTCAATTTAAAGTTATGCCTTTCGGTTTAGTCAACGCCGGTGCGTCGTGCGTTCGTCTCATGCGCAAATTATTAAACGGAACGGAAAACGTCGACAGCTTCGTAGACGACATCTTTGTTTACACGCATACATGGGATGAACATGTTAAGGTATTACGGGATCTGTTAGATAGACTTCACATTGCAAATCTTTCAGTTAGGCCTACTAAGTGTAGCATAGGGTATTCCAGTTTGGAATGTTTGGGACATCTGGTAAGTGGACTAGGCCAGTTGCAACCTCATCCAGATAAAATAGGAGCAATCAGGGATGCCCCTAGACCAGAGACAAAAAAACAAGTAAGGTCTTTCCTAGGTCTAATCGGGTTCTACAGGAAATTCGTCCCCAACTTTTCGGCTATTGCCAGCCCATTAACGGATTTGACTAGGAAGGGGCAACCGAATAAAGTTTCATGGGGTGTATGCCAGGAAAAAGCGTTTAACACTCTAAAACACAAACTGGTAAGTGCACCAATTTTAAAGTTGCCGGAAATAGATAAACCTTTTGTACTGAGGACTGATGCGTCCGATACGGGTCTTGGGGCTGTTTTGCTACAGGAGCAAGGGGGGATGAAATTGCCCATTGCTTATGCAAGTAGGAAATTGCTCCCTAGAGAGGAAAAGTACTCCGTGATTGAAAAGGAGTGCCTAGGTTTAGTATGGGGAATAGGAAAATTCCATACATATCTTTTTGGGAGGGAGTTTACCTTGCAAACGGACCATCAGCCGCTTTTATATTTGAATAAAGCAAAGGTCACCAATGCAAGATTGATGCATTGGGCGTTGTCTTTGCAACCATACAGTTTTCGAATCGAGGCAATTCGAGGGTCAGAAAATGTGGGAGCTGATTTTTTAAGTAGGGTGTAATTAGCAAATCATTTCGTTCGGTCTGAAAATTGGAAGTTTTAATAATGATTCATTGTTCACATTCCGTGATTGTTCTAAAAGTGATACCCCTTTTTTTAGGGGGGAGGTATTGTCACGGAATGGTGTAAATGTTGTTAATTAAATACATGTACTCGAGTTTCGTTTCTTTTTCTCTGTACAACGATACCCGAGGGTGATTATAATATGGTCTATGTATTTCGAAATCGTGAGTACGATTCGTCCTGTGCCACACGTGCAAGGTGCCTTTGATAAAGAATAACGAAAATTCTAAAGGTATAAATACGTTACTACATGTAAAGGACCTTTACAATACTAATGGTTTTGTCAGCAAGCGGCCTGCTAAAAGGAATCGCACAACTCCAGCTGTAGGGGTAGGTAATGTTTGGGGTTTTAAGCGATAACTAGTGTATTACCATATTTGCCTTTGCATGTTTGTTATAGTTTTCTTTACATACCATAATGCGTGCATTTTTTATTCTTGTTGCGATGTAGATTTATATTGGTAATGTAAAGCTAAATTTTTTTAAAAGAATTGTTTACTATTGTCTTATCAAGCAGGGTTAGGTTTACTATTGAACCTGTTTTGTAATTGCCATTATAATATAATCTTTTTAACTTACCATGTATAACGTCCTTACGTTATGTCTGTAACAAGTGTAGTACACTGTATCGGGTATATTTTCAGCTGAGTGAGTGAGTGAGTTTTTGATGGTAGGAATATCCGGGGTGTCCGGTGTTGTCAGAGGGTAGAAACGTCCGTGTGTCCGGAGCGTTTAAGGTGCCGGAGCGTCTACTGTCTAGCGTCCGGAGTGTCCAGAGGGACTAAGGTGACCCAGCTGTAGAGCCGTCAAAGGACCAGGGGGTCCGGAGGGTCTAGTATTTCAAGTATCCGGAGGGTCTAATATTTCAAGTGATCATAGTATTCCGAGGGTCCGGAGTCTATATTGGTTGTGAAATTGATTCGGAGGAGCTGTGGAGAGGATATGGTGCACGGGTGACGGAGTGCATCTCCACACGTGTATTTTTAGCTGTATGCTAATTTTGGGTTAGTAAGACCCAGTGTATTATTCAGGACTGGAAGGATAGATTGTATATCCGTTCTTGTTTAGTGATATATTTTCGCTACCTGAGCGAATACATTTTTTACTATGTGTAAACACTTACATTGTTTACTATTTGAGTGAACTATATTCATCTTTTCATTATTGAATCATTTGTGAAATCATTTATCCTGTATTTTAGGGTTACTGAACTAAATTTATTTGTATATTTTTTCCATCTTTGAAACTGTGCGTTTTTTATGTTAAATAGATCCAATATTTGGATTATAAATACGCACACATCTTCATAATCCACTATTCATATAAATCGCCACATTAAATCATATATATGTGTCGTCATTACGTGTTCTGTTGTTAATCCGAAATATCCCACCCGGTTATCTTGTTACAAATGGTGTCAGAAGTGGGATCATTCCGGATATAACAGAGCACTGAAATTGTTTTACTATATTTGTATGCTTTTTGTGTGTTTCAGATGCGTTTGACAAAGCACCAAGGTTAGGTAGATACCTAATATTACTTTATTTTTTGTATTTAATATTTTTGTTGCATTTCGTGAAAGAAAATACGGTTTGTGGTAATTACGTGGTTTGTATAAAACTGCACTTTAAGGTTGGTCACCACCAAACTTTTGAAATGACTTCTATGAAAGAACTGGTAGAACTGGGGAAACAGTTTGGTTATGAGGGGGAGTCCCTTAGAAATTTCGTTCGTGAAGAACAAGCCCGGGAGAGGGACCAAAGATTAAAGGAGAGGGAATTAGAGAGGGAATTAGAAAGGGAAAAAAGGGAAACCCAGAAGGAAATGATAGAATTAGAGAAGGGTAAGATTGAACTAGAGAAACAGGCTGAGAGGGAAAGGATAGAATGGGAAAGGGAAGCAGAGAGGGAGAAGTTAGAAGGGGAAGATAGAAATCGGCAGAGGGAACATCTAAGAAATTCTGAGCTATTGCAAGCTAAAAAAAGAGGGGGAACATGATGTTAAACTGAGAGGTCCAAAATTGCCCCCATTTGAAGACGATAAAGATAATATGGATAGTTATCTAAATAGGTTCGAGAGGTATGCTACGGTACAAAAATGGAAGAAAGACGATTGGCGTCTCCATCTTAGCGCGTTATTGAAAGGTAAAGCGTTAGACGTGTATTCGCGTTTATCCACGGCCGATTCGCTCAATTACCCCGTGTTGAAAGAGGCACTTCTCAAGAAATATGAACTAACCGAGCAAGGGTTTCGCAAGAAGTTTAAGTATAGTAAACCAGAGAGAGGCGAAACATTCATACAGTTCGTCAGTAGGACTTGCAATTATTTGCAGCGATGGGTGGAATGTGGTAAAGTCGTCAAGACATTTGAGGGTTTTGTCGATTTCTTGCTTCGTGACCAATTGTTAACAACTTGTGGCAAGGAGTTATATTTATTCTTGAAGGAAAGATCCTTCAAAAATGTACATGAAATGGCCACACAGGCGGATTTGTTCGCCGAAGCTCGGGGAGGTTCGCAGAATGTCATCACGCGAGATGTCAAAGGTGGGAATCAGGTCAACGACAGAAAACCCAGGGAACCTGAAAAATCTGGTAGGAGTAACCAGGGGAAGCGGAGTGACATGCAATGTTTCATTTGCAAGGAAGTGGGTCATATCTCCCACTATTGTCCTAAGCGGAAGGGACCAGTCCAGAAAGTAACGGTAGCCATTAGAGGCAGAAGATCGGTAAATGGAAAACTTAATGTTTCCCAGCAAGTTAAGCGGAAAGCGGTGCGTGAACCGGTGGTGCGTTCAGAGACCAGTCGCGATGTGATCCAATCAATCGGCACGTGTATTTTTCCAGAGGCACGGGTGCCGACCGCAAACGGCACTGTTAACGGACAAGAAGTCACCGTTCTACGAGACACGGGATGCACTACTGTAGTCGTGAAACGGAGCTTAGTCCGCGATGATCAATTGCTTGGGTTTAAATCACCTTGCATGTTGCTTGACCAGACAATCGACCACGTCCCAGTTGCAAGGATAATGATAGATACACCTTTTTTGACCGGGACTGTGGAAGCTTTATGCGTAGCCAACCCGATCTATGAACTGACGATTGGCAACGTACCGGGTTCTAGACTTCCAACCATAGCAGATTTCCGATTCCCTATCATCCAGGCAGTGCAAACTAGGGCTCAGGTAAAGGAGGAAAATAAACCTTTGCGTAAGTTAAAAGTACCGGAAGCCATTACTGATATATCCCGCGAAGAATTCCAAAATGAGCAAAAACGTGACGCGTCTTTACGTGCAACCTCTGAGAAGGCATTAACGGGTACCGTGAGAAAGTGTAAGAACGGGGGTTCCTCTAAATTCCTTGTTCGAAAGGGTTTAATGTACAGGGAATACTCTACATCGGATAGGAAGTTCTTGCAATTAGTGGTTCCCCAGAAATTTAGGGCACATGTACTAAAGGTCGCGCACGAGTCGAGTATGGCAGGTCATTTAGGCGTAAAGAAAACAACGGATAGGGTATTAAGAGAATTTTATTGGCCTGGCGTCAATAGCGACATAGCGCGGTTCTGTCGCTCGTGCGACGTTTGCCAGAAGACGATCTCTAAGGGCAGGGTAACTAGAGTACCGTTAGGTCAGATGCCCTTGATAGATACTCCGTTCAAACGAGTAGCTATCGACATTGTAGGACCAATATTTCCGCATACAGATCGGAAAAACCGATACATCTTGACACTGGTAGATTACGCTACCAGATATCCAGAAGCCATAGCTTTGCCATCAATTGAAACCGAACGTGTAGCCGAAGCGCTCGTAGACATGTTCAGCAGGGTCGGAGTGCCCGAAGAGGTTCTTACGGATTGTGGAGCGCAATTCACCTCAGATCTTATGGCAGAAATTAGTAGGTTGTTGTCCCTTAAACAGTTACGCACAACACCTTACCATCCTATGTGCAATGGATTGGTCGAGAAATTCAACGGCACATTGAAGCAAATGTTGCGGAGAATGTGTGCGGAAAGACCGAAGGATTGGGATAGATATATGAACGCCCTTTTGTTCGCATATCGTGAGGTTCCTCAGGAAAGCTTGGGTTTCTCCCCGTTTGAACTATTGTACGGTAGGACAGTTCGTGGTCCTATGCGCATACTTCGTGAACTGTGGACAGACGAGGTCGCGGACGAAGAAGTTAAGACCACATACCATTACGTAGTTGATTTGCGCGAAAGATTAGAAACTACTTGTCAAATGGCGCAAGACGAACTCGCGAAATCTAGTCGTAGGTACGCCAAGTACTACAACCGAGGAACTCGGAGTAAAAAATTTGACGTAGGCGATCAAGTGTTGGTGCTTCTCCCAACGAATAACAACAAGCTGCTAGTCCAATGGAAAGGGCCATATGAAGTCAGACAGGTGAAAGGCGAAATGGATTATATCATTGATATGGAGGGGAAGTCCAAGACATTTCATGCCAATATGCTTAAACTCTACGTAGCGAGACCTGGACAAACGATTGATAAAGGGATTTTGAATGTAGTATGCGTTGCGGTGATAGAGGATAGGTCTGGTGACGAAGCGGAATTCGTCTCCAGCACAGAAATACCCCTTGAATACCCCATGGACGTTGGTAAAGAAAGTATTGACCAGATAAATGTATGCCCTGAGTTATCGGAGGGTCAACGTACACAGATTATGGAGGTTTTGTCCAAATATCCAGATGTGTTCACGGACAGACCAGGCTGTACGGGTCTAATTCGACACGAGATCAAATTGAATACCACTGAGCCTATCAGGATTAAAGGATATCCGATACCCTTTAATGCACGGGAGACAATCAGCGAAGAAGTGATGAAAATGTTAGACCAGGGAGTGATCGAACCTTCAAACTCCCCATACTCGTCCCCCGTGGTGTTAGTCAGAAAGAAAGACGGGACCAACCGGTTTTGCATCGACTTTCGGCAATTAAACAGGATCACCGTATTTGATGCAGAACCAATGCCAGATATGGAAAGTGTATTTTCAAAATTGGCAGGTCATAAATACATTTCCAAATTAGATCTAAGCAGGGGATATTGGCAGATACCCATCGCCGATAATGCCCGCGAGTTAACGGCATTCGCGACTCCCAAAGGACTGTTTCAATTTAAAGTTATGCCTTTCGGTTTAGTCAACGCCGGTGCGTCGTGCGTTCGTCTCATGCGCAAATTATTAAACGGAACGGAAAACGTCGACAGCTTCGTAGACGACATCTTTGTTTACACGCATACATGGGATGAACATGTTAAGGTATTACGGGATCTGTTAGATAGACTTCACATTGCAAATCTTTCAGTTAGGCCTACTAAGTGTAGCATAGGGTATTCCAGTTTGGAATGTTTGGGACATCTGGTAAGTGGACTAGGCCAGTTGCAACCTCATCCAGATAAAATAGGAGCAATCAGGGATGCCCCTAGACCAGAGACAAAAAAACAAGTAAGGTCTTTCCTAGGTCTAATCGGGTTCTACAGGAAATTCGTCCCCAACTTTTCGGCTATTGCCAGCCCATTAACGGATTTGACTAGGAAGGGGCAACCGAATAAAGTTTCATGGGGTGTATGCCAGGAAAAAGCGTTTAACACTCTAAAACACAAACTGGTAAGTGCACCAATTTTAAAGTTGCCGGAAATAGATAAACCTTTTGTACTGAGGACTGATGCGTCCGATACGGGTCTTGGGGCTGTTTTGCTACAGGAGCAAGGGGGGATGAAATTGCCCATTGCTTATGCAAGTAGGAAATTGCTCCCTAGAGAGGAAAAGTACTCCGTGATTGAAAAGGAGTGCCTAGGTTTAGTATGGGGAATAGGAAAATTCCATACATATCTTTTTGGGAGGGAGTTTACCTTGCAAACGGACCATCAGCCGCTTTTATATTTGAATAAAGCAAAGGTCACCAATGCAAGATTGATGCATTGGGCGTTGTCTTTGCAACCATACAGTTTTCGAATCGAGGCAATTCGAGGGTCAGAAAATGTGGGAGCTGATTTTTTAAGTAGGGTGTAATTAGCAAATCATTTCGTTCGGTCTGAAAATTGGAAGTTTTAATAATGATTCATTGTTCACATTCCGTGATTGTTCTAAAAGTGATACCCCTTTTTTTAGGGGGGAGGTATTGTCACGGAATGGTGTAAATGTTGTTAATTAAATACATGTACTCGAGTTTCGTTTCTTTTTCTCTGTACAACGATACCCGAGGGTGATTATAATATGGTCTATGTATTTCGAAATCGTGAGTACGATTCGTCCTGTGCCACACGTGCAAGGTGCCTTTGATAAAGAATAACGAAAATTCTAAAGGTATAAATACGTTACTACATGTAAAGGACCTTTACAATACTAATGGTTTTGTCAGCAAGCGGCCTGCTAAAAGGAATCGCACAACTCCAGCTGTAGGGGTAGGTAATGTTTGGGGTTTTAAGCGATAACTAGTGTATTACCATATTTGCCTTTGCATGTTTGTTATAGTTTTCTTTACATACCATAATGCGTGCATTTTTTATTCTTGTTGCGATGTAGATTTATATTGGTAATGTAAAGCTAAATTTTTTTAAAAGAATTGTTTACTATTGTCTTATCAAGCAGGGTTAGGTTTACTATTGAACCTGTTTTGTAATTGCCATTATAATATAATCTTTTTAACTTACCATGTATAACGTCCTTACGTTATGTCTGTAACAAGTGTAGTACACTGTATCGGGTATATTTTCAGCTGAGTGAGTGAGTGAGTTTTTGATGGTAGGAATATCCGGGGTGTCCGGTGTTGTCAGAGGGTAGAAACGTCCGTGTGTCCGGAGCGTTTAAGGTGCCGGAGCGTCTACTGTCTAGCGTCCGGAGTGTCCAGAGGGACTAAGGTGACCCAGCTGTAGAGCCGTCAAAGGACCAGGGGGTCCGGAGGGTCTAGTATTTCAAGTATCCGGAGGGTCTAATATTTCAAGTGATCATAGTATTCCGAGGGTCCGGAGTCTATATTGGTTGTGAAATTGATTCGGAGGAGCTGTGGAGAGGATATGGTGCACGGGTGACGGAGTGCATCTCCACACGTGTATTTTTAGCTGTATGCTAATTTTGGGTTAGTAAGACCCAGTGTATTATTCAGGACTGGAAGGATAGATTGTATATCCGTTCTTGTTTAGTGATATATTTTCGCTACCTGAGCGAATACATTTTTTACTATGTGTAAACACTTACATTGTTTACTATTTGAGTGAACTATATTCATCTTTTCATTATTGAATCATTTGTGAAATCATTTATCCTGTATTTTAGGGTTACTGAACTAAATTTATTTGTATATTTTTTCCATCTTTGAAACTGTGCGTTTTTTATGTTAAATAGATCCAATATTTGGATTATAAATACGCACACATCTTCATAATCCACTATTCATATAAATCGCCACATTAAATCATATATATGTGTCGTCATTACGTGTTCTGTTGTTAATCCGAAATATCCCACCCGGTTATCTTGTTACAAATGGTGTCAGAAGTGGGATCATTCCGGATATAACAGAGCACTGAAATTGTTTTACTATATTTGTATGCTTTTTGTGTGTTTCAGATGCGTTTGACAAAGCACCAAGGTTAGGTAGATACCTAATATTACTTTATTTTTTGTATTTAATATTTTTGTTGCATTTCGTGAAAGAAAATACGGTTTGTGGTAATTACGTGGTTTGTATAAAACTGCACTTTAAGGTTGGTCACCACCAAACTTTTGAAATGACTTCTATGAAAGAACTGGTAGAACTGGGGAAACAGTTTGGTTATGAGGGGGAGTCCCTTAGAAATTTCGTTCGTGAAGAACAAGCCCGGGAGAGGGACCAAAGATTAAAGGAGAGGGAATTAGAGAGGGAATTAGAAAGGGAAAAAAGGGAAACCCAGAAGGAAATGATAGAATTAGAGAAGGGTAAGATTGAACTAGAGAAACAGGCTGAGAGGGAAAGGATAGAATGGGAAAGGGAAGCAGAGAGGGAGAAGTTAGAAGGGGAAGATAGAAATCGGCAGAGGGAACATCTAAGAAATTCTGAGCTATTGCAAGCTAAAAAAAGAGGGGGAACATGATGTTAAACTGAGAGGTCCAAAATTGCCCCCATTTGAAGACGATAAAGATAATATGGATAGTTATCTAAATAGGTTCGAGAGGTATGCTACGGTACAAAAATGGAAGAAAGACGATTGGCGTCTCCATCTTAGCGCGTTATTGAAAGGTAAAGCGTTAGACGTGTATTCGCGTTTATCCACGGCCGATTCGCTCAATTACCCCGTGTTGAAAGAGGCACTTCTCAAGAAATATGAACTAACCGAGCAAGGGTTTCGCAAGAAGTTTAAGTATAGTAAACCAGAGAGAGGCGAAACATTCATACAGTTCGTCAGTAGGACTTGCAATTATTTGCAGCGATGGGTGGAATGTGGTAAAGTCGTCAAGACATTTTGAGGGTTTTGTCGATTTCTTGCTTCGTGACCAATTGTTAACAACTTGTGGCAAGGAGTTATATTTATTCTTGAAGGAAAGATCCTTCAAAAATGTACATGAAATGGCCACACAGGCGGATTTGTTCGCCGAAGCTCGGGGAGGTTCGCAGAATGTCATCACGCGAGATGTCAAAGGTGGGAATCAGGTCAACGACAGAAAACCCAGGGAACCTGAAAAATCTGGTAGGAGTAACCAGGGGAAGCGGAGTGACATGCAATGTTTCATTTGCAAGGAAGTGGGTCATATCTCCCACTATTGTCCTAAGGCGGAAGGGACCAGTCCAGAAAGTAACGGTAGCCATTAGAGGCAGAAGATCGGTAAATGGAAAACTTAATGTTTCCCAGCAAGTTAAGCGGAAAGCGGTGCGTGAACCGGTGGTGCGTTCAGAGACCAGTCGCGATGTGATCCAATCAATCGGCACGTGTATTTTTCCAGAGGCACGGGTGCCGACCGCAAACGGCACTGTTAACGGACAAGAAGTCACCGTTCTACGAGACACGGGATGCACTACTGTAGTCGTGAAACGGAGCTTAGTCCGCGATGATCAATTGCTTGGGTTTAAATCACCTTGCATGTTGCTTGACCAGACAATCGACCACGTCCCAGTTGCAAGGATAATGATAGATACACCTTTTTTGACCGGGACTGTGGAAGCTTTATGCGTAGCCAACCCGATCTATGAACTGACGGATTGGCAACGTACCGGGTTCTAGACTTCCAACCATAGCAGATTTCCGATTCCCTATCATCCAGGCAGTGCAAACTAGGGCTCAGGTAAAGGAGGAAAATAAACCTTTGCGTAAGTTAAAAGTACCGGAAGCCATTACTGATATATCCCGCGAAGAATTCCAAAATGAGCAAAACGTGACGCGTCTTTACGTGCAACCTCTGAGAAGGCATTAACGGGTACCGTGAGAAAGTGTAAGAACGGGGGTTCCTCTAAATTCCTTGATCGAAAGGGTTTAATGTACAGGGAATACTCTACATCGGATAGGAAGTTCTTGCAATTAGTGGTTCCCCAGAAATTTAGGGCACATGTACTAAAGGTCGCGCACGAGTCGAGTATGGCAGGTCATTTAGGCGTAAAGAAAACAACGGATAGGGTATTAAGAGAATTTTATTGGCCTGGCGTCAATAGCGACATAGCGCGGTTCTGTCGCTCGTGCGACGTTTGCCAGAAGACGATCTCTAAGGGCAGGGTAACTAGAGTACCGTTAGGTCAGATGCCCTTGAGAATACTCCGTTCAAACGAGTAGCTATCGACATTGTAGGACCAATATTTCCGCTTACAGATCGGAAAAACCGATACATCTTGGACACTGGTAGATTACGCTACCAGATATCCAGAAGCCATAGCTTTGCCATCAATTGAAACCGGAACGTGTAGCCGAAGCGCTCGTAGACATGTTCAGCAGGGTCGGAGTGCCCGAAGAGGTTCTTACGGATTGTGGAGCGAATTCACCTCAGATCTTATGGCAGAAATTAGTAGGTTGTTGTCCTTAACAGTTACGCACAACACCTTACCATCCTATGTGCAATGGATTGGTCGAGAAATTCAACGGCACATTGAAGCAAATGTTGCGGAGAATGTGTGCGGAAAGGACCGAAGGATTGGGATAGATATATGAACGCCCTTTTGTTCGCATATCGTGAGGTTCCTCAGGAAAGCTTGGGTTTCTCCCCGTTTGAACTATTGTACGGCAGGACAGTTCGTGGTCCTATGCGCATACTTCGTGAACTGTGGACAGACGAGGTCGCGGACGAAGAAGTTAAGACCACATACCATTAACGTAGATTGATTTGCGCGAAAGATTAGAAACTACTTGTCAAATGGCGCAAGACGAACTCGCGAAATCTAGTCGTAGGTACGCCAAGTACTACAACCGAGGAACTCGGAGTAAAACATTTGACGTAGGCGATCAAGTGTTGGTGCTTCTCCCAACGAATAACAACAAGCTGCTAGTCCAATGGAAAGGGCCAATATGAAGTAGCAGGTGAAAGGCGAAATGGATTATATCATTGATATGGAGGGGAAGTCCCAAGACATTTCATGCCAATATGCTTAAACTCTACGTAGCGAGACCTGGACAAACGATTGATAAGGGATTTTGAATGTAGTATGCGTTGCGGTGATAGAGGATAGGTCTGGTGACGAAGCGGAATTCGTCTCCAGCACAGAAATACCCCTTGAATACCCCATGGACGTTGGTAAAGAAAGTATTGCCAGATAATGTATGCCCTGAGTTATCGGAGGGTCAACGTACACAGATTATGGAGGTTTTGTCCAAATATCCAGATGTGTTCACGGACAGACCAGGCTGTACGGGTCTAATTCGACACGAGATCAAATTGAATACCACTGAGCCTATCAGGATTAAGGATATCCGATACCCTTTAATGCACGGGAGACAATCAGCGAAGAAGTGATGAAAATGTTAGACCAGAGTGATCGAACCTTCAAACTCCCCATACTCGTCCCCCGTGGTGTTAGTCAGAAAGAAAGACGGGACCAACCGGTTTTGCATCGACTTTCGGCAATTAAACAGGATCACCGTAATTTGATGCAGAACCAATGCCAGATATGGAAAGTGTATTTTCAAAATTGGCAGGTCATAAATACATTTCCCAAATTAGATCTAAGCAGGGGATATTGGCAGATACCCATCGCCGATAATGCCCGCGAGTTAACGGATTCGCGACTCCCAAAGGACTGTTTCCAATTTAAGTTATGCCTTTCGGTTTAGTCAACGCCGGTGCGTCGTGCGTTCGTCTCATGCGCAAATTATTAAACGGAACGGAAAACGTCGACAGCTTCGTAGACGACATCTTTGTTTACACGCATACATGGGATAGACATGTTAAGGTATTACGGGATCTGTTAGATAGACTTCACATTGCAAATCTTTCAGTTAGGCCTACTAAGTGTAGCATAGGGTATTCCAGTTTGGAATGTTTGGGACATCTGGTAAGTGGACTAGGCCAGTTGCAACCTCATCCAGATAAAATAGGAGCAATCAGGGATGCCCCTAGACCAGAGACAAAAAAACAAGTAAGGTCTTTCCTAGGTCTAATCGGGTTCTACATGAAATTCGTCCCCAACTTTCGGCTATTGCCAGCCCATTAACGGATTTGACTAGGAAGGGGCAACCGAATAAAGTTTCATGGGGTGTATGCCAGGAAAAAGCGTTTAACACTCTAAAACACAAACTGGTAAGTGCACCAATTTTAAAGTTGCCGGAAATAGATAAACCTTTTGTACTGAGGACTGATGCGTCCGATACGGGTCTTGGGGCTGTTTTGCTACAGGAGCAAGGGGGGATGAAATTGCCCATTGCTTATGCAAGTAGGAAATTTCTCCCTAGAGAGAAAAGTACTCCGTGATTGAAAAGGAGTGCCTAGGTTTAGTATGGGGAATAGGAAAATTCATTACATATCTTTTTGGGAGGGAGTTTACCTTGCAAACGGACCATCAGCCGCTTTTATATTTTGAATAAAGCAAAGGTCACCAATGCAAGATTGATGCATTGGGCGTTGTCTTTGCAACCATACAGTTTCGAATCGAGGCAATTCGAGGGTCAGAAAAATGTGGGAGCTGATTTTTAAGTAGGGTGTAATTAGCAAATCATTTCGTTCGGTCTGAAAATTGGAAGTTTTATTAATGATTCATTGATCACATTTCCGTGATTGTTCTAAAAGTGATACCCCTTTTTTTAGGGGGGAGGTATTGTCACGGAATGGTGTAAATGTTGTTAATTAAATACATGTACTCGAGTTCGTTTCTTTTTCTCTGTACAACGATACCCGAGGGTGGATTATAATATGGTCTATGTATTTCGAAATCGTGAGTACGATTCGTCCTGTGCCACACGTGCAAGGTGCCTTTGATAAAGAATAACGAAAATTCTAAAGGTATAAATACGTTACTACATGTAAAGGACCTTTTACAATACTAATGTTTTGTCAGCAAGCGGCCTGCTAAAAGGAATCGCACAACTCCAGCTGTAGGGGTAGTAATGTTGGGGGTTTAAGCGATTAACTAGTGTACTTACCATATTTGCCTTTGCATGTTTA